>JAHKKF010517723.1:15586-28469 GCA_019740295.1 Labeo calbasu | reverse complement strand
TCTTACTTTTTTTTTTTTTTTTTTTTTTTTTTTTTACAACATTAGTTGTCTAAAGTGACAGTTTGTGCTTCCATGAGAAAAACATTAGCACATATAAATGTATTTTTGCGCATTTGTGAAAATGTAATTTTTGGGCAGTGGTTTTGGGAGGCCAGCGGTTCAAAAACAGAGGGTCCAAAATTTCAAGATGGCATAGGATAAGATGAAAGTATTTAGAATAAATCATTTTTTAATGTCTGCACCGATAGCCCAGTGGTTAGTGCGTCGACACGTCGTGCAACTGTGCTGCCGGCGACCCGTCTCGAGGTCCTTTGCCGATTCCGCCCCCCTCTCTTCACCCAATGCTTTCATGTCTGCTCTCAACTGTCCTATCAAATAAATGCAAAAAAACCATAAAAAATACAAATAAATAAATTATTATTATTTTTTTTTAAATCAGACTCTAATCTAAAATAAAATTTCTTACTAAGAGTCACCAAGCAGACATCCCAGAAAAACCTATGTGGCAAAATATTGAATATTGTGTTCGAAAAAAGTTGAGCTTCTGCTTTAGCGGCTCCATAGTTAAAGTGCAAGTAGTGATCTTTTCAAAAGCTCTTGCTGGAGGAAAATCCCATCCTACATATAACCACAGCTAAAAGAAACCAGTGGGTCAGCATCGACTAAATACAGACTAAACTGATATGTTTTTTGCAGCACCTTATTCGCAGCAGTGGGAAGCTGATACTTCTGGATAAACTGCTGGTTCGGCTGAAGGAACGAGGGCACCGTGTGCTTATCTTCTCCCAGATGGTTCGGATGCTGGACATCCTAGCTGAGTACCTGAAGTACCGGCAGTTCTTATTCCAGGTGATGGCACGACTCACTGCAAGTAATCTGGAGATAAACGCATTGTTTGTGGCTCAGGTGTGACTGATGGAAGTGTTTGTGTTTATAGAGACTGGATGGTTCCATAAAGGGTGAGATGAGGAAGCAGGCATTAGATCATTTCAATGCAGAGGGCTCTGAGGTATGTGTGAAATCACTGCTTATTTGTTCTGGTCTTATTTTCATTATCATTATGATGCACTGTTAAATCTAAAATTGTCACTATTTGTTCTGATTAAGTTATTTTGGAACAAATCATATTTATTTAAAAAATACATTAAGCTTTAGGCTCACAGTCTGTCAATGAATGGCAAATAATCATGTATATTCTCCAAATATTCATCATAAAGTGTAATTGCCGAATGTTTGAAATTCTCTTTGCAGGATTTCTGCTTCCTGTTGTCCACGCGAGCGGGTGGTCTGGGCATTAACCTGGCCTCTGCAGATACAGTGGTCATTTTTGACTCCGACTGGAACCCTCAGAATGACCTGCAGGCCCAGGCCAGGGCTCACAGGATTGGTCAGAAAAAACAGGTCAGCCTTCACATTAACTCCACACATTACATGCAGTGAAACAATCATGTTACATAACTTGTATATCAGGTTAACATTTTCTAAAAATCATATTGCACTTCAAATAGTAATAATATAATGATAATTGACAGTCCCTTTTGTTAAAATTGTGACAGTTATAATGTTCTATTGTAATCTGTAGTCACATGTCATTTCTTCTGGGTGTATAATAATAGTAGTGAAATGATCAATAATATTAGTACTACTGAAAAATCATGATGATCTTAACCTTCATCTCCATATTGAAACCTCAGCTGGCCAGATTTTTTTTTTTTTTTTTTTGGAATTGTTCAAATATTGTTTTCAGGAAATCCATTAGCCTGGAGACTGTAGTGTACATTGCAACTTTTTAAATGCTTAAAGGTGCACTATAAATGAATAATGCTTATAAACAGCTGTCTTGTTCATTTGCACAAATTAATCTATACATTTATTTTTCATAGTTTTGTCTAGTCCACTGCTGTAAATGTTTGTCATCTTCTGTTACAGGTGAATATTTACCGTCTGGTGACGAAGGGCTCAGTTGAGGAGGACATTATTGAGAGAGCCAAAAAGAAAATGGTGTTGGACCATCTTGTGATTCAGAGGATGGACACCACGGGAAAGACCGTCCTTCACACGGGTGCTGCTCCTTCCAGGTACAGCTACCTATCTTGACCTAGAAATATTTTTTTGAAGAACATCCAGTTCTTGAAGTATAATCACAAAATTCTGGTATATGTGTGTATACGGTGTACATAAAAATAATGATGGGTTATTATTGTTGATTTGTTTGCAGTTCCACTCCATTCAACAAGGAGGAACTGTCAGCCATCCTGAAGTTTGGTGCTGAAGAACTTTTCAAAGAGCTGGAGGGAGAGGAGCAGGAACCTCAGGTCTGTGGAGTTTAACATTAGGATTTGGACTATCATCTCTATCATGATTATGCTAATTTGACATTTCTGTGTTGCAGCACCATAAAAGCTTGTCATTTAAATGTGTTATTAAGCACTGTGGTTAAAGTAATTTTAAACTATTTTTAAAGATTTTGGTATATGTGCAAACTGTTTGAGAGACGATTTGAATGTGGACATAAGCTGAATAAAAGTCAAATACACTCTTATGTGTGAAAATGTCCACTTTGCAAGTATCCCTGTAAACACAGTTGGTGAAAGTGAACAGATGAGAAAGAAATCACATGTATCAGCAGGGCTCCAGACAAAAAAAAAAATGAGTAAGGAGCCATTGGCTCCTGTAAGAAACAAGCTTAGGCGCCAAATAATTTTTTTTTAGTTGCCAAAATAAATGTGTTTGTTTTATTTTTTTTAACACTTCAATATTTCAATCATACTGTCATGTGTTTACGTCTCATCTTTTCTTGAATTTATCAGCATTTTAATCCAGTAAACCATGTAGATGTCCTGGGAACTAAGGTTCAGTTAAAGTGGGAACTAAATGTCTCTTCCATCTTCACAAAGTCACAAAGAATTGTTTATTACACAGAATCTGTGCCAGTATCATGGACCATAAGCATCACTTGGCCACTGAGTGTAGTTTGGGCTCCTTCTTAATGCATCCTATAAATGTTGTCATATGTCTTTTACACATCCAGTCCTTTTTTCATTTGTAAAATGCAGTGGGAGATGTTGAATTTTATTTTTTTATTTAATTACATTCTTTCTTATGTAACAGGTTAAGTAAAAATATTAATATGCTGTAGTGCATAAATATAGCAAAATGCTCCTCTTTATAATTATTTTTCTAGCTGACTGATGAGCTTATGGACGCTGATTCTATTCTAAGTTAAATGCAAGGCTACGTGGCATTGTTTACAAGCTTTACACATTTTCCACAGTTTAAAACACTGAATGAACAATTACTTGAGACATTTTAGTACGTTGTACTTTAGGCTCACTTGTAATATAGCCAACTTTTTTTATATTAATTCATGTTCATTTCATACTATAGTAGTAAAGAGAAAGATGTAGACTAAGATCTGCATAACAAGAAGCCATAGTATCAATTATAACAACTTTACCTGTTGTAGTTTGTAAGTTGTGCACAAAATGGACACTACTTTGCACGTCTCTGTCATTTTGATGTCTCATGCTGCACAACTGGAGCTGTGTTTACCAGGTGCATCAGTGCTACTGGTTGGCAGAGATTGTTTGTAAGCCTTTTTCCACTAAAACTTTGATGCGCATCGTCTCAGTTTAGTACGTGAACATAGCAAAAGATGCGATTGCAAAACAATCAGGAAAAAAAGGCATTACATGCTTTATTTATTTATTTATTTTTACATGTTGCCAGTGGCGACCTCAGCAAAAACACTCACAAATCACTATTTTTGGTCGCACAAATTAATATTTGCGACCATTGTAGTCACAGTCCGGAGCCCTGATCAGTGTATTAGATCTGTGCATTTAATCTTAAAAGAACAGCAGGCTAATAAAGCTTCTGCTGTCTGTGTCAATAATGTTAATCAAACAACAGAAGAGAGAAAATCTGGACTTCTGTGCTGCAGCTTATGTTTGACATGTTTGTTGATCCTGTAGGAGATGGATATCGATGAAATCCTGAAGAGAGCAGAGACCAGAGAGAATGACCCTGGACCATCCACTGTAGGAGAAGAGCTCCTCTCACAATTTAAGGTATGCACTTTAAACATTACTGCAAATACTTGTGACATCAGTGATCAGCTTCCACACGCTGGATCTTCTCCAGAGGCTGTCAGTTACTCGATTAACAATGCTTGCTCCATCCTGCAGGTGGCAAATTTCTCCATGATGGAGGATGAGGAAATTGACATGGACACCGAGAGGGATGGTAAGAACTGGGATGACATTATCCCAGAGGAGCAGCGGAGGAGACTCGAGGAAGAGGAGCGACAAAAAGAGCTAGCAGAGATCTATTTACTGCCTCGCATGAGGAAATGTGCTAAACAGGTTAGCCAGTCATACGGTGTTCAACAATGCCAGTAATGTCAAATGTTTGGGTTATATCATGAACATTATTCATTATATAAAATTCATGGTGTTGATGAATGCATATGCACCTAGTTCTTTGTGCTGTTTTCATGTCCTTTTTTGTAATGACAGATCAACTTTAATGGAAACGAGGGCAGACGTAGCCGGAACAGACGATACTCTGGTTCAGACAGCGATTCTGTCTCTGACAGAAAGAGGCCCAAGAAACGAGGAAGACCTCGAACTATTCCAAGAGAGAACATTAAGGGTTTCACCGATGCTGAGATACGCAGGTAAAGCTGATGATTCTACAGCAATTCAAGACTATGCTTTGTAAAACTGTACAAAATTGCTTCATTTTGTATGAACACTGTTCACTATAAAACGTTTTTCCCCACACAGGTTTATCAAAAGTTATAAAAAGTTCGGTGGCCCTTTAGAAAGGTGGGTAGCTTTTTTCTTTCATAGCTTCATATGGTATCGGTTGCGCTTTGGCCTCTCTCATTGGTATGACTGTCTGTGTATTCCAGGCTTGACGCTATTGCTCGTGATGCCGAGTTGGTGGATAAATCGGAGCATGATCTGCGGCGCCTGGCTGAAACTGTACATAACGGTTGTTTGAAAACGCTAAGGGAGAACCCCTGTGGACCCGAAAGAACCTCAGGCAAGAGCAGCACAAAATCACACTGACTGATTACTGAGGTGTCTGTGTAAAAGATGGCCTGGAGGGCATGAAATTGTGGCTGTGTTATGTTTTGTGCATTTCACTCATTCCACGTAATCTGCAGTCATGTTGCGAGAAATTCATGCCTCTGGGTTATCTGTGTCATCCTTTTCCACCCTTGATGAGTTTACCTCACCTAAATGAAAAGCACATTTAATTGCACGGGTGCAGTTACAACATTTTGGATGTCATAAAAAGACAACTGGTTAATTTTTACACTCCCATCAAAGTGAATCAATTTGCCTTCATATGAAGCGTTTGTGGTTGGAAATCTCCATCCCACTTTTCAAGGCCTGGCTTCATTGTGTTCTGTGTTCATTTATATCAGGAGGCAGGCGAGGGAAGGTGAAAGGACCCACCTTCAGGATCTCAGGGGTTCAGGTCAATGCTAAGCTAGTGATCTCTCATGAGGAGGAACTGGCACCATTACACAAGGCCATTCCTGCTGACCCCGAGGAGAGGAAAAGGTAATTAACATTAACATAATTTCATTGGAATTCATGCAGCCCTGGCCTAATTTTGACAGTTTTGCTTTTTTATTGTTTGCATCATGCTTTTTGCTTGGCTTTAGTGCAGTAGCATTAAGCTAAACGTTTAAAAGTAGTTTTAAAAGAGCCTCAAGATCCCAAGACACTGTATTCTGTCATTTTATACTTTGGTAGGGCAGAAAAACACAGTTTTTTCATGCATCTGTCAAGTTTGATATTTTGGGCTTTTTGGTTTTTCATAGTGTTTTTTTATAGACTAGTGGAAAGAAAACATCCAAAAGACACTGTTAAGTGTTTCATTTATAGCACTTTATCTGCTTGTGTCAATAGATTTCAGTTGCAATACATATTTTTAAAGGCGTTTTCTCAAAATGAGTTTTTTCTCCTACATTGAGCCATAAATCTCCACTTCAGTAGCACTTACACACACCAAACTTTACATATTTATTTCTGTCTATATCCTGAAGGTTTTTACAGAGGGATTTGTTCATATATAATTAGCTTGATTTTATACAACATTATCCCCAAAAAGTTTTTTCTGAATTATGGAGTAACAAACATTTGACTCTAATATGTCAAAAAATGATACAAGAATTTTGAAACTGACTTTATCCTGCGTTTAGATTTTTTTGTACTAGAAACATATGCGAATTAGTGCATTTCATTAAATAAAACCTCATTTGCATATTTAAACCTAACATTTTAGAAAACTTGTAATACAAAAAAATATTTGCAATTATCAGTGTAATCAATCAACTGGGTAAGTAAGGTGATAACTATTTTTTTTTTTTTTCCCCTATTCACCTGCAGTGTCTCGCGTTAAACAAGACAGTTTGTTTGTTTTGAATATTTACAGGTATATAATCCCATGCCACTCAAAGGCAGCTCATTTTGACATTGAGTGGGGTAAAGAAGACGACTCCAGCCTGCTTATTGGAATTTATGAGTACGGATATGGCAGCTGGGAGATGATCAAGATGGACCCAGACCTCAACCTCACACATAAGGTGCAGAAATGCATGGAGAAACAGTGGTGTTTCATTAATATGCGATTACACTGTTGTTTTGGTGATTATGCATGGCATTTAAATGATACATTGTTACAAATTGTGTTACAGCTCCTTCCAGATGATCCTGACAAGAAGCCACAGGCCAAACAGTTGCAGACACGAGCTGACTACCTCATCAAATTGCTGAGCAAAGACCTCGCCAAGAAGGAAGCACAGAAACAGGCCGGCACAGTGAGTCACGCAGATTAAACACAATACTCACAAATTACTACAAAGCGTCACTTGATTTACTAAAAGCTGACGTAAGCAACAAATGGGACTTGTGAAGTGGCTAAATTATAACTTGTAACAATAACGTTGTCTATGAATGGCTCATATATTTTCATTTGCTGTTCAGTGGTTGATTGATCACACAATGCGATCAATGATGTTCCATCTGCTCTATAGGCAAATTCACGCAAGAGAAAACCACGGGGCAAGAAGAATAAAGCTGTAAAACCCAAGATGGATGATGTGACGAACAGTCTGTCCTCTGCACCGCCATCAGATAAGAGCTCTGAAGAAGAGGATGAGAAGGAGGAAGAGGAAAAGGTTTGTGTTGATGTACTAGTGCTGCTATACCAAGTGAGGGTCAAGGCTGTGCCATAGATTAATAATGGCAGTGATGTTTTCTAGTCTTTCTGTAGTCACTTATACTTAAAAAAAATAAAATAATAAAATAATTCTGTATGTGCAGTCTCTCTATATTTCTTGTTCATGCTAATAAGTGCTGAGAATGCACTTTTACAAGGTACCTTGTTAGAGCAGTAAAGCCTTTACAGCATGGTTTCCCAAGACAGGATAATCTGAAAGCAAACCTGCCGGTGACTTTTGCTGTAAGATTTGCACTTAGGCTTGAGTGGATGCATTTCTGACCACATTGCCTGAGACTGATCTTAAAGGAGAAGTTCAATTCCAGAAAAAACATTTACAGATAATGTACTTACCTTCTTGTCATCCAAGATGTTCATGTCTTTCTTTCTTCAGTCGTAAAGAAATTGTGTTTGAGGAAACATTGCAGGATTTCTCTCCATGTAATGGACTTCAATGGTGCCCCCAATTTTGAACGTCTAAAATGCAGTTTAAATGCAGCTTCAAATGGTTCTAAATGATCCCAGCTGAGGAAGGGTCTTATCTAGCAAAACGTACAATTTATATTTTGACCTCAAATGCTCGACATGTCTCGTCTGCCTGAACTGTTTTTTCCAGTTCATGAGAGTTAGGGAATGTTGAAAAACATCTCATTTTCTCCTCCTTTCTCTACCCTAACTGTATTGAACTGGAAAAAACAGAGTTCGGAGGTTTAAAAGAGTATAGAAATTGTCTTTTTTTTTTTTTTTTTTGGAAAATAACCGATCGTTTTGCTAGATAAGATCCTTCCTCCTCTGCAGGGATCGTTTAGAGCCATTTGAAGCTGCATTTAAACTACATTTTGGAAGTTCAAAATTGGGGCACCATTGAAGTCCATTATATGGAGAAAAAACTCAAACCTAAATTGTTTTCCTCAAAAAAACATAATTTCTTTGTGACTGAAGAAAGAAAGACATGAGCATCTTGGATGAGAAGGGGTGAGTACATTATCTGTACATTTTTGTTCTGAAAGTGAACTTTTCTAATACCAGGCGTGAACGAGTTCAGATACATCCTGACTACAAGTAATTTCATGAAGTTATAGGAACAAAATAGGTTTGGCAGAAAGTGGTGGGACATTTTAAATGATCACCTTGGTTGTTTGAGAGCCTTGATAAAATAAAGTCTCACGACTCTCACCCATCACCTGTGCTAAAGTGTTTTTGTGTTCTAACAGGAAACTCCTCCAGTTAAGACGGCCAACAGAAGAGCACGTGTGCCAGAGCGGTCGGTAAAGGAGGAGGAGGACGAGGAGGAGGATGAGGAATCTGATGAAGACGAGCCTGAGGATAAAGAACCCGAAGAGAAGGACGTAACCGAGAAAGTGGTCAAAAAAGAGATTAAGAAGGAGAAGAAAGAGGAGGGTCGGGACAGCAAGGAGAGGGAACCAAAAGAGAAGGAGATAAAGTCAGAGCCTGAAGAAGAGCCTCCTGCAGAGAAGGTCACTATGCTCATAATGACACAACTATTATACAGTATTAACTATGGCCTTATTTTGAAACTTACTGAGCTGCTTACCTAGACAGTGTTTTTGGAAATCAAAGGCACATGTCAAGTCAATGTGGCATCCATTTAGCTGCTTTTTGTTTCTTTTCTTTTTTTTAATGGAATGTGCACTTTTCCATTGTTTTGCATTAGTCACTCATCCCAGCCTTATTCTCTGTGTGTATTAGGTGTATCTATGTGTATTAGGGCTGCACAATTAATCAAATTTCTAACCGTGATTACAATTACAGATGCCACAATTATGTAGTCATTCATAGGCACAATTACAAAAATTACATTTGTTTTAATTTTTAAATGTGTGTATATATAAAAAAATAATTATATTTAAAGAAACTATATATAAAAATGTGACATGCAGTTGCTTCAAACTCTGAAAAAATAGTTTTGCTTCAAAGCTATTCAGATCATCATTCAATGTAAATTGTGATAATCGTAAGTAATAATTGCAATTACAATTTCAAGGGAATAATCAACAATTAAGATTTTTGTTGAAATCGTGCAGCCCTAATGTGTATAAACTTGGTGTTATTTCAGAAAAGCATCATGTCGGTAGAATCAGTGATAAGAATCAGAGGAGTTCAGTCTTACCTTTTTTTCCCTCCCGACTTCTTTGTATCCAAATATACTACTGGGTAAAACATTTGCATGAATTGTTATTCAAAAGCCGTTGACTGCATTTTCAGGCTGTAGAGATGAAAACAGAAGTGCGGGAAAAGAAAGCCGACACTCCTGTGCACACGCCTACAGGAGGAGATGCAATTCCACTGTCTGAGGAGTCTGAAGAATTGGACCAGAAAACCTTTAGTGTGGTGAGTTTGTGGCATTTCGCTAAACGTTTTTTATTTTAAACGGCCAATTTTCAGGCTGAAGCCTTATTTAGAGTTTTTGGAGAACTGGAAAACATCACTAAGTGAGTTTTCTCTGGTTAGATAATAACCCTTTTGACTTCTTCCTTGCTTGATATTGCTGGAAGCTGATGGGGTGGATTCTGAAGTACTTAAAAACCATGGTCGTATTTGCATCTAATCCAAACCTTTCCTCAGAAATTTCAAAGCCACATCACAAACACCGACTGTTAACTGTGTAGTGATTTTGTAACCAAGCGTTCCTCCTGAGTACTTGCACTTGAATGGATGGATGCAAACTGATACATTTTTGCTGGAATGTTTGACAAGTAGGGAGATCTTAGTTTCGTACAGAGCTGATGTCTTTTTATAAATGACACTGATGTGTAATGAAGTGTCTGTCTGTGTGTTTGTCAGTGTAAGGAGCGTATGCGGCCAGTGAAGGCAGCACTCAAGCAGCTGGATCGTCCAGAGAAGGGCCTGTCTGAGCGCGAGCAGCTGGAGCACACGCGCCAATGCCTGATCAAAATAGGAGATCACATCACCGAGTGTCTGAGAGAATACACCAACCCCGAACAGATCAAACAGTGGAGGAAGTACGGACATTTTATCATGAGCTTAGTATGCACAATATATAACTGATTGTCAATATTGAGTTTATCAATACCTTGTTTATTCCCAAATTCCAGAAATCTGTGGATATTTGTTTCAAAATTCACGGAATTTGATGCAAGGAAACTGCATAAACTGTATAAACACGCCATCAAGAAAAGGCAAGAAAATGCTCAGGTATGGACACTATTTTCAGAGATATTCTGTAATATTTGGATGGTTTTGCTGGATTTATGTCTTTAATAAATGATTTATATCATTATTTTTGGGATGTTATAACTGAAGTTTGATGTTTGTTTCATTTCAGGCAGTGGAGCAGAACACTAGCACTGTAAATACACAAAGCTTTAAACATGCAGGTATGTCTGCTCTCCATCTTGTCCATTGAATTGGTGGTTAACATCCATGCATAGTGTACATCTGATCTTAAGTTTCATAAAATCTCCTGTTTACTAAACTGTAAATGTTTCACCCATCCATGCATGTTTGTTTGACCTTGTAAAGGTCAACCTGATGTGACATATGCTGTACTTATGTAATCATTTAGTCTGCTTGAAACTCTTTGAATGTGTGTGAGCTCTCATTCAGATCTGCTTCTGTCCAGTCAACAACCGGTGAATGAACAATGTCCCTGCCCCAAATTTTTTGATAATCTGTTTCTCTTGGATTTGCATTACAATACAAAGAAAAATCTCTTGCTACTGCAGCTTTAATGGTGTATGGATAATGCCACATTTCTGCTAATCTGTATAACACAGAATGGTGTTGTTTTTGCAGATGTTGAGCGGATAAAGGAGTCACAGCAGGATGACAGCAGCAGAGACAGCTACAGCTCTGACAGACACCACTCATCTCGCTACCACGAACACAGCAAAGATCGGCACACAGGCGACTCGTACAGGAAGAGCTCAGATTCCAGGAAGAGACCCTACTCCTCTTTCAGCAATGGCAAAGACCACAGAGAGCGAGAGAGAGACCAGTACAGGGAAAGAGGAGAGCGACAGGACAGCAGGTCAGTACACATGCTTTTCTGTTGCCTTTACTCTAAAATTAAAACATTAGCAGCTTTGACATACACACAATTCCTCGATTCAATTCGAGTACTCCATTTAAAAAAAAAAAAAAAAAAAAAAAAAAAAGCAAGCATTGACTGCATTTTGCCTGTGTCGAGTAATTGGGTGTAACATAGCATNACTCTAAAATTAAAACATTAGCAGCTTTGACATACACACAATTCCTCGATTCAATTCGAGTACTCCATTTAAAAAAAAAAAAAAAAAAAAAAAAAAAAAAGCAAGCATTGACTGCATTTTGCCTGTGTCGAGTAATTGGGTGTAACATAGCATAGGAGCATAGGGCTGTAACGATAAATCGATTCGTGGATCTATACTGCGTTTTTACGAATGCATCGTGATTCTTTCTTGAATTGATTCTAAGCTTAGTTTTTAACAACAGATGGCACTATAGGTTAGTTTTTAACCGCACACTTGAACACTCTCAAAGAAGAGCACTTTTGTATTTTGGTTCAACTTTTTCAAACTTCATGACTAATTATTTTAAGTTCAAATGGTGTGTGTAAGGAACTGAATGCAAGCAGAGTATGGCTGTTTCTAAAGCGCGTAGTGCTATCTGCTGTGTTGAAAACTAAGCTCAGAATTGGTTCAAGAGAGGATCGCAACGCATTTGGAAAATTGCAGTATCAATCCACAAATCGATTTATCGTTACACCCATAAGTAATAGGCAAAATACCATAAGTGGCACCGTAATTTCACAGACGAGTGTCCATGAAATGCATTATTGGACTGTTTTCCAAAGCTGCATGATGTAATAAAATCATTTAAAAATCATAATAAAGCTTAATGCTGTTGTGAATTCACAAACGCTACGTTTTAATTAAATAAATGTATGCAATGCAAGTTTAATGTATGTGACCACAAAACCAGTCATAAGAGTCAGTTTTTTAAATTGAGATAAATGAGCTTTCCACTGATGTATGGTTTGTTAGCATAGGACAATATTTGCCTGGAATACAACTATTGCTACTGCAAAAAAATCTAAATATTGAGAAAATCACCTTTAAAGTTGTCCAAATAAAGTTCTTAGCAATGCATTATTACTGATCAAAATTACCTTTTGACATATTTACGGTAGAAAATTTACTAAATATGTTCATGGAACATGATCTTTACTTAATATCCTAATGATTTTTGGCATAAAAGAGAAATCGATAATTCTGACCCATACTTTTTGTTGGCTATTGCTACAAATATACCCGTGCTACTTAAGACTGGTTTTGTAGTCCAGGGTCACATATGTGCTTTATTTACATGTGCTTAATGATGCTTCACACAAACTGTTAACATTTACATGTGTGGAGCATCTCACACTTTAATTATACTGTTCATCTGGGAATACAAAGTGTGTCATTTCATCAGATTTGTAAGGTAAATTATTTAGAAATACAGGAGAATGCACAGGAGAACTGTTCATCGTGATTTCAGAATAATGCTGACACGTTTTGGTGTCCACATATTCAACAAATGACAGTGGCTGTAGCATTTCTGTCATAAAGAAATAGCCAAATAATAAAATTAAGTGGATATTTGAATTAAATGTTTAGTTAATATTAAACAAGCATTAGAT
>JAHKKF010517722.1:3926-15117 GCA_019740295.1 Labeo calbasu | reverse complement strand
ACTTTTATTTTGTATGCGATTTATCTTTATTATTATAAAAACTGAGTAAAATTGAGTATAATTTAATTTCACCCTTCAATATTATAGTAATGTAGTACCAACTTACTCGCATGTATGTTTTTTGGCATTACTTGAGTTTTTTTTCCTTGAGAAAATTTGCCAAGTACTTTATATAGTCAATATATATTCGGAAATTGTATCACAAGCTTGTAAATCAGAATCGAATCGTGAAATTTGTGTCAAAACCCAGTCCTAATGATAAATATTGAGAAAAAAACTTAAATTTGACTGGATTGTGAGGTTAGCAGAAAAGTTGTTTCAGACACACAGCAAGCTCTGATAAAAGGGAAGTGAATACACCACTAGTGTATATCAAAAATGTGAATACTCTATAAATAAATTATAATAAGAATATATTATTAATACATAATAAAAACTTTATCTTTCCGTTAAACGATCCTGCAGTGTGACAAATTACTTCAATGAATTATTGTGCATGCATAATAATTGAAAAATGTTTAACATGGAGTATAGCATGTCACACTGTAGGACGCTGCTGTCCCTACAAAATAAAAATAAATAAATAAATATATATATAAAAAAATTGCTCCATATCTGTGGCTTCACACCTTTAGTAAGTTTTTTCACCCGTAGTCATGGCAACTGAGCAAAGGCCAGCAGTAAGAAATCTGAATGTGGAAATGCAGCAGCGCACACACATACAGAATCAAGCAGAACAGCAGCCGTGGACACAATTCCCACCCAGGCAAACAGGAACTGGGTGTTGTATCCTGAATCTTAAGATTTTGTGCACACATTAAGTGTGTCCCACAATGAACTACTCACTTGAGGGAGAAAATAAAACCTACGTGAAATTAAATCAAACACTTTTACAAACAAAACAAAATTCAGTTTTCACTTTAGAAACAGCTGTATTTTGCAAATCAGCTCAGGTGAGATCTGGGACATGAAGCTCTGATGTGTCATTATTTACTTACTTATTTACGAGTCAATCAGCGACCGATGCTAATACTAATGTGTAGACATAAATATAAATGCTAATAAATACATAAAACAATTTAGGAACAATTTATTGAGATGTAATCTCTGATATGAAACACTAATAAATAAAAAAACAAAAAATTTTTGAATAAGACTAAACGGAATCATTCAGGCCATTTGTTTGATTCAATGGGGAAAAAAAATATTAAAATGGATTTGCTCACAAACTAGAAAAGTGTGTTTAATTTAGAAACTTCTATGACTAAAATGTTTTATTAATTCCCACTGCCACAGAAATACGTCCTATAAAGACCTGGCCGATATATATTGATCTATCATGAAACATTTGATCAAATCTTATTTATTGGTGGACAACTCGTTTATATTTGTCCCCGATTACCTTACTCGCGCTATAACACAAATACACAAAATCCCAAACCCATCAAGCACAATACAGCATAACATATGAAAGCTCATTTCTGCCACTGAATAAAAATAAAAAAAAGGTAATTGCGCAATTCTGACTTTTTTCTCAGAATTGCGTGATACAAACTTAAAATTCTAACTTTTTTTCTCACAATTGTGATACAAACTCAAAATTCTAACTTTTTTCCTCAGAATTGCGTGATACAAACTCACAATTCTAACTTTTTTTCTCACAATTGTGATACAAACTCAAAATTCTAACTTTTTTCCTCAGAATTGCGTGATACAAACTCAATTCTAACTTTTTTCTCACAATTGTGATACAAATGCACAACTCCAACTTTTTTCTCAGAATTGCGAGACAAATTTACAATTCAAACTTTTTTTCTCAGAACTGAGTGATACAAATTCATTTTCTCAGAATTGCGAGTTTATATCTCGCAATTCTGAGAACATACCAATCTTTTTTTCCCTTCAAAATCAGACTTTACCTCGCAATTGGGAGTCATCTCAATTCTGAAAAATAAAAAAATCTGAATTGTGAGAAAAAGCAAGAATTGTGGTATAAACTGTGAAAAGTCAGTTGCAATTCTAACTTTATAACTCGCAATTGTAAGTTTGTATCACGCAATTTTGACTTTATTTCTCAGAATTGCGAGTTTATCTAGCGAGTTATCGAGAAAAGTTACTCGCAATTCTGACTTTATTTCTCATAATTGTGACTATTTCTTAAAACTGCGAGTTCAGAAATCAGAATTGCGAGAAAAAAAGTCAGAACTGCGAGATATAAACTCGCAATTCTGACTTTATTTCACACTATTGTGAGTTTATATCACTAATTCTGAGAAAAAAAGTCGGAATTGTGACTTTATATCCCACCACTGAGTTTATATCACAGTTCTGTCTTTATTTCTCAGAACTGCGAGCTTCTCTCTCACCATTCTGAGAAAGAGAACAGATTTGCGGTCAGAATTGCGAGAAAAAGTCATTCGCAATTCTGCCTTTATTTCAGTTTTAAGCTTATATCACGCAATTCGGAGAAAAGAGTCAGAATTGTGACTAAATATCTCTCAATTCTGACTTTATAACCCACTATTGAGAGTTTATACCTCACAATTCTGAGAAAAAAAGGCAGAATTGTGATTTTGTTTTATTCAGTGGCGGAAATGGGCTTCCATAATGACATGAACATGATGTCATACATCAAATTCGTGCTGATTCACGTCATATTATGAATCAGTTCTACAGGTGGGAGTGACATCTTGCTCTTAACTTCCCTGCATGTGAAAACAAAAGTTACAGTTCTCAGTATCTCTGCTAAGTATCTCAAAACACATTAAAACTGCCTTTGAGAAAAGGAACGAGTCCCATTCAAGCTCCCAGATCAGGTTAATACACTACAGAACATACTAGAAATCTACCGCATGACAGCATGAGCCGCACACTTTCTCTTCTGCATCGAAGTTGCGCGTCAGTGTTTACAATGAAACGAGTTGCTGCCGACAACAAATCAACGACCTGTTGCATGCAAACGACTTGACTTGAAAACTATCCGGCTTCACTTCACACACATGGATCGCCCTGTTGCTTTCGCTCGCGCTGAGAATGCACTAAATGTGGACTGCGTCTCGTGCACTCGCGCCGCGCGCGTGGGGACACTTCCACGCACTTTTCGCTTACCGCTGCAGTCCGTGCTCCGTTACACCCGCCCGCACCGCCCGGAGGGGTTTCGTACAGTGTGTTTTTAATTTTCCGCAGTCGCTGTCACGGTTCCCGGAGGTTTTGACTGACTGAGCGGGGGCTCGACCGAGATTACGTGGCAGTACTGGAGCCTCGCGCACAGGAGGAGGCCGAGGAGGAGGCGCGAGCGCGCGCGCCCGCTCTCCCTCTCTGCGGGGGCACGAGACGAGGGAAGGAGGTGAAAAAGAAAAAAGAAAACATCTGTAGTGACAGTGACTTCTCACTAACGACAGGGGGGGACAGAGAGACGACAGACCAGAGTTCTCTCAGCTCAAGTGCTGCAAACTGTGTATTTTTAAAATAACAAACATAACCCGATTACGTGATATTTACCAGTTAACACTGTGCTTTGAGAAATAAAACCTCTGTAACAGCACTAGCCTCTGTGAACAACAAATAAGAACCAGAGGAGCGGTTTTTAGCCAATCAGAGTACAAGCGCTGGCTTTTTACGTGTTCTGGTTGGTTGACATATCAGTGATGGGCGGGGCTTAAGAGGAGACGGTAGTTGTTCAGTTCGTGGACCCAAAACAATCGGGAGAAATATATTTTCTTTCACGATATATTTAAAAATAAAACATAATACAATAATGTTATATATTAAAATGAGTTGAAATATTTGTTAATTATAACAAATGACTAGCAACATCAAGTTCTTTGGTATATAGAAAAAGAGAGTACATTCAAAAAGTACCCATTCAAAACTTAAATTTTGTTCTTTTTCTTTTTTGAAAGAAATTAATACTTTTATTCAGCCAGGCTGTGTTAAGCTGATAAAAAGTGATAGTAAAGACTTACATTGTTAGAAAATATTTATATTTGAAATAAATGCTGTTCTTTTTACCTTTTTATTTAAAGAATGCTGGAAAAAGTATCACAGGTTCCATATATATATATATATATATATATATATATATATATATATATATTTGGCAGCACTTTTTCCAACATTGATAATTCTAATAATAAATTAGCATATTAGAATAATTTCTAAAGGATCATGTGACACTTAAAACTAGAATAATGGCAGATTAAAAATTCAGCTTTGCATCACAGGAATAAATATTTTAAAGGATGTTAAAATAGAAACCATTATTTTATATTGTAATAACATTTCGTATTTTTCTGTGTTTTTGATCAAATAAATGCAGCCTTAATGAGCATTAGAGACTTCTTTAAAAAAGCATTACAAATCTTACTCATCCCAAACTTTTGAATGGCAGTGTGTATATATATAATTTACAAAACAATACAATACAGTAATTTTATTGGATTGGATAAACTTTAATAATTCCCAAGGGGAAATTTACATGTCACAGCAGCATACACCGCACAATGTTAATAATAAATAAATAAAAAATAAAATAAAATTTCTATTATATTGCAATTGCTATATTATTATCTTTTTAATAAATTGCTTTATTTGCATAGCAAAAAAAAGATATACCAATAAAAACAATTACATAAATAGGATAACTCAATATACACACAAAAATAGAGGTGGTTCCTTTCTTACAGCAAGACCTCACCTCCCTCGCAGTTATATTTGCACTTTCTGTGGTTTCATTAAGCAGGTATGGGAGTTTGACCTTGTTTTAATTGCAACTGAATAACTTTGTTGCGGACCGCAGGGAAAGAACAATGTTTAACATGAGTCATTTGTGAGTAATTAGAGCACATGGTCATAAAGTGCAGCTCTATTTCCACTTCATTTTATGAGCACACCATCTCTGTCTTTCTACACACACACATAATGTAGTTTTGCTATAGTGCACTGTTTAGTTTCAAGCAATAAAATACATTTTTAAATTAATTTATGTTAAATATGCACCTACTGTAGATCATTTATCTTTTCAAGCAAATTACATACATGATCTATGAGTTTTTGATGCACTTCTCCATGGAGGTTGTTATCAGGTGGTCAGAGCACGTACATGTCTTTTGGGTTTGTAACTGCCGGCAATGCGTCCCAGCTCTTTCTTGATCTCCCAGCGCTGTAAAGCTGACGCCCAGGGCTCCAGTTCAGGGTCAAAAAAGCAAACACGAGTCTAAAAAGATAGAACAGCCTCAGGTCAGAAATAAAAACATGCAGAAGGACAAGAGATGTCATTGAGAGTAAGTTAAATGAATTTAAATGTTAAAAAGTAGACACTCACAAATATTTTTCTACACTACCAGTCAAAAGTTTTTGGACAGTAAGATTTTTAATGCTTTTTAATGTAGTCTCTTCTGCTCACCAAGCCTGAATTTATTTGATGCAAAATACAGCAAAAACAGTAAAATATCGAAATATTTTTACTATTTAAAATAACTGTTTTCTATTTGAATATATTTTCAAATGCAATTTATTTCTGTGATTTCAAAGCTGAATTTTTAGCATCATTACTCCAGTCACATGATCCTTCAAAAACCATTCTAATATTCTGACTTGCTGCATTTATTATTATGATGTTGAAAACAGTAGTAGAATTTTTTCAGGTTTCTTTGATGAGTAGAAAGTCCAGAAGAACAGCATTTATCTGAAATATAATTTTTTTATTATTTAACATTATAAATGTCACTTTTGATCAATTTTAAGCATCCTTGCTAAATAAAAGGATACATTTCTATAATTTCTTTCCAAAAACACTAACACTAACTCCAAGCTTTTGAATGTGTATAATGTTACAAAAGCTTTTTATTTCAGATAAATGCTGATTTTTGGATATCTCTATTAATCAAATAATCCAGAAGAAAAATGTACTCAACTGTTTTAAATATTGACAGTAATAATAATAATAATAATAATAATAATACATACTTCTTGAACAGCAAATCAGCATATTAGAATTTTTTCTGAAGGACCACGTGACCCTGAAGACTGGAGTAATAATGCTGAAAATTCAGCTTTGAAATCACAGGAATAAATTACATTTTTAAATATATCCAAATAGAAAGCAGTTATTTTAAATAGTAAAAATATTTTAAAATATTACTGCTTTTGCTGTATTTTGGATCAAATAAATCCAGGCTTGGTAAGCAGAAGAGAAAAACACAAAACATTAAAAATCTGTAATGTCCAAAAACTTTTGACTGGTAGTGTACATCTTTATTTTTTCGATCCATGTCTTTAATATAAACTACCATTTAAAAGTCTGAGTTTGGTCAAATTTTATAAGGAAAAAAAGAAAAATATTTTTGAACAACTTGTTTTTAGAAAGATCATTTTGATAGATATTTATTTGATAAAAATACAGTAATATCAGTAATATTGTGAAATATTATTACAACTTAGAATACCTGTTTTCTATTTAAATATATTTTAAAATGTAATTTATTCCTGCGATAGAAAGCTGAATTTTCAGCATCATTAGTCCAGTCTTCAGTGTCACATGATCCTTCAGAAATCATTCTATGTTGATTTTCTCAAGACACATTTGTTATTATTAGCAATGTTAAAAACAATTGTGTTGCTTCGTATTTTTGAGAAAACCATCAGAAACCAAGAGAAATATTTTGCAACAAATTTTGATTCATTTAATGCATCCTTGCTGAAAACAAGTACTAAATTTCTTTACAAAAAAAAAAAAAAAATCTTACTAACCCCAAACTTTTGAACAAAAAAAGTAAAATGTATAAAAAAAATCTTTTAAATTTCATTTTTTAAAAAGCATTTGAAAATGTATTTTCTTAAGTTTAAATTATTTTAAAAATGCTTCTGTACAATTGATGATTGATTTTTAGCCTTTTAATGGATCTTGAACAAATACAGTATAAATACAGTATAATTTTACATTCTGATTTGCCACCTGAGCTGTAGTGAACCGTGTGCTGTCTTTTCCCATTCTGCACAAGCTCTCTGTGAGTTTCTGTGGCTCAGCCTGGCCATTAAAGCTCTCCGATTTAGAGCAGACCCCTCTGTGGTCCTCATCCATGTTCTCTGTGATCTGAGGAAAAGAGAAGCGGGATGGAAACGAAGGGATCAAATCAAAGGCGAAAATGAGAGGCAAGAGAAATTTCCATCCTCTGGAGAGCTTGCATGATTTCAACACTGGCTGTGATCAGAGAAGGAGGCGGCAACCTAAAATCTGACATGGTTTTCAGCATCAATTTCACAATGTCGGAACAAGAGACACAATCACATTGGAAACACAACAGCATTCAGATTCAGTATAAAGGTTTGGGTTTGGGTTAGGGTTTGTTTACCTGCTGTGACTCCAAACAAACTTCCCTGAGTCTCACTTCTGCCTCATCCCTCTCATCCTGGAGCCGTTTCAAACTTTCTTCCAGGTGCTGCGCACACATAACAGCAGCATTCAGCACAAAACCCCTGATTATTCATTTACATAATGGCAATTCTCCAGCACTTTGTTGGTCTTGCAGTATCGATGCCCTGAAGGGCGTAACAGACAGGAAGATGAAGAGAACTGTAGCTTGCTGATACTGCAAAGCTACACAGAAAGGAAAAAAGAGATATGGAGAGAATCCCAAAGCAAACAGAAACTGAGAAAGAGATAAAAGAAGAAAAGATGGACATGGGCAGAAAAGTAGGATGGGTGCTTATGGCTCCTGATGCAATCTCACATGGACCACAAGAGCTGAGGGAAACATTTGGGACAGTGCCACGGATTTAAGATGAAAAAGAGAGCGCTGACCCGACATTTCTCCTGTAGTGTGCGATTGAGATCTCTTTCGGCCTGTAGCTCCCCCTGCTGAGTGGAAGACAGACACTGCAGCTCAGACTGGAGAGAAACCATCTCAGAACGCAGCTGGAGCAAAGACTGAGACTGAAAGACACATAGAACAAACCGTGAGATATCATCTTCTGTACGGATTAGTCAGGATGTTCACTATAGTCCACCGAGTTAGTTAGAGTGAGATTATCCAGTTTTTTATTAGGTTTTTAGCTCTTAATATTTTTAGCAGCAGTGCTGCAAAGAGTGAATTGAGAAATGCAACTTTTTAACTGTTTAAGCTATTAAAGCAGTACTTGTGTAATAAAGTCTCTTCTTTCAATAATACATATGTGACCATGGACCACAAAACCAGTCATAAGTAGCACAGGTATATTTGTAGCAATAGCCAAAAATACATTGTCTGGGTCAAAATGATCAATTTTTCTATTATGCAAAAAATCATTAGGATATTTAGTAAAGATCAAGCTCCATGAAGATATTTTGTAAATTTCCTATCCTATCCTAACAAACCATTCATCAGTGGAAAGCTTATTTATTCAGCTTTCAGATGGTGCATAAATCTCAATTTCAAAAAAACTGACCCTTATAACTTTTGTGTGGGCCAGGGTCACAATTATGATTGAACTTCAGATCAAGCTTGATGAACAATGCTTCTGTTATTATGCATAATAGAATAATATAAATAATATAAATAGTATTAAAATGAAAATCATTAAATATATCGAAGCAAAATTCAATTTAAATAAATTTAAATAAATGTAATATTTAAATGAATTTTATTGTGCTCAACGTAATACACTATGGAATGCATTATAAAAAAATTATGATTAAAATATACCTCACATACAGCATTTCAACACTTTCTTATAAAGAAATTAAATTAAATGTTGATGAAATATTAAGGTGACTAAAAATATATATAACGTTTTTCTTGCTCTCAATTTATCAGGCAAACATTTAGAAATGATACTGAAAGCTCTTCTACTTATTGATTTGCATGGATAATCCACAAGGGGGCAGAAGACAAGCAGTAGATCCTATCCACCTTTTTCTTTAATGCAGAAGTAAGCCTATGGGTGAGACTTCCGGATCATTAGGCGCTATTGAGAAATAACGAGAAGAATAACGACGTGCAGTAAACGGTAAAACTGTTTGCACTACAAACCAGTGTGCTCATAATTAAGATTATACATTGAAGTAACATGGTAAGACACACTAATTCGCAATATCAAGCAGCAAAACGAGCTGTTTTGTACAGCTAAAAATAGCTGGATGCGGATGAGACCGGAAGCCAGACCCATAAAAATGTACAAACTCTAATGGGAAGAAAAAGGTGGATAAAAAAAACGTTTTTTGCGACACTATTATGCAACTGATGTACAGCCCTTAGAAAGTCATGTATCATACATGACACATAAACCATTATCCGGGTTAAGACAGAGTAGTCATTTAAAAAACATCAACTAGTGGAAATATTTGGTTTGGCATAACCATCAGAAAGGCAATTTTCACTTGTTTATATATTAAAAGGTTTGATTTTATACCTGTACGTAACTTCTCTTCTTATATTCATCCTTTGCTTCTTCAAGACTTTTAATTTCTGCTTCCAAATCCTGCCCAGAAAGGCAAAAATGACGCAAAAACTCAGGTTTTGTATTCTGGGATGTTATTACTACAGTGTGAGAGCCTGTATCCAACACAGACGGTGGGTAAAATGACATACTCTGATTCTCAAACAGTGATTCAGTGATGTTCTGTTGTCCAGATAGTGATTCAGTTGAGACTTCTGATTGGACACCAGCTTCTCCAGCTCAGACACCTTCTCTCGAAGCTCCTGATTGGCTTGTGAGAGGTCACCTGATTTTGCCGACGCATCATTTAGTGCCTTCTTCAGCTATATAGACAACAGGAGAATTCAAATGTATTTATAAAGCACTTTAAAAAGTAGAGTACATATAAATGCTGATTAAAAATAAAAATACAAAATTTAACATTACCCTCTGTGCTGACTTTCTCCCAGAATCTTTTTCTCTTTTGAGCAAGTTCTTGAGTGAATCTACATGTTCTGTCAATCGACGAATCTCTGCCCTCGCCTTTTTAAGCTCCGTCTCACTGCTGATACAATCATGTATAAAATGCACTTAAGAAAACATAAAATACAAAAGACAGTCTTACTTAAACATAGCTTGTAATTAAATAAAAACAGACCCTGGATGTGTACAGTAAATGCAGGAACAACCCAACACGAACAGACCGTCTATGCAAAAGCTTAGGGATGCACAATACGTGACCCTGGACCACAAAACCAGTCAGAAGTAGCACAGGCATATTTATAGCAATAGCCAACAATATTTACAACAATTTATCTTTTATGCCAAAAATCATTAGGATATTAAGTAAAGATTATGTTCCATGAAGATATTTTGTACATTTCCTACCGTAAATATATTAAAACTTAATTTTATGCATAATAAATATATTATAACTTAATAATATGCATTGCTAAGAACTTTAGAGAACTTTAAAAGCAATTTTCTCAGTATTTTTATTTTTTTTTGCACCCTCAGATTCCGGATTTTCAAATTGTTGTATCTCGGCCAACCATACATCAATGGAAAGCTTATTTATTCAGCTTTCAAATGAGGTATAACTCACAATTTTAAAAAATTGACCCTTATGACTGGTTTTGTGGTATAACAGTGATAAACCATACTGTTTGTAACATACCATAAACTTACACTTCCTTACCTCTCGCTGAGTGCATTTAGTTTCTCTTGTACATTGTGGTTTTCCCGTAAGGCCTGCTCTAAACTTTGGCCAAGTTTCCTGTTGTCCAGCTGAGCTTCTTCAAGTGCTTTTTGCAAAGATTCAACCTTCCAAAAATGTGAGGGTGTAATCATTTAAACTCCTTGATCACATCTCTTATTTATTTGTTCATCAGTGTGTTTGTGTGCATTTTACCTTCTCATTGTTCTTTGCACTGTCATTCTCTACTTCAGCTTCAAGCCGCTGAATCTCTTTCATAGCCTGCAGTCTGACAAACACACACAACATAATGATAATTACCACAGACAATCATTGACTTAGTAAAAACAAACAAAAACGTGTTTACTGTAATGCACAATAATGAAAGTCTATGTGGCTCTAAGAAAGTGTATGAAAGTCTAGCTGTGAACTGTCTAAATTGTCCTTTTAATGCCTTAAATGAAAAAAAAAAAGTTTTATTTTTCACAAACACAGCTTTTCACTATACGAGATGTTAACTGATGGACTGGAGTGGTGTGGATTACTTGTGGATTATTGTGATGTTTTTATCAGCTGTTTGGACTCTCATTCTGACGGCACCCA
>JAHKKF010517721.1:4152-19701 GCA_019740295.1 Labeo calbasu | reverse complement strand
AAAACCACAACCATCTACATTACTTTGTATATATATATATATATATATATATATATATGTATATATATATATATATATATATACATATATATATATTATGCATTTTTAAAAGACTTTATTTAAAATGCACTGCATCCAATGTATACATTTTTTCTATGAGTTCTCTGGTAACATTCCATGGGAATTTAACCTATGAATTTGGTGTTACAAGCAGCATGTGCTACCAGCTGAGATAAATGTTGCATATCATATAGACATGTTAGCATAAATAAATTTTAAATAGCAACTGTCGCTGCTTCATCAGAAACAATTCATCACAAGGGCGAATAATCGGCCATTGTTGAGCATGTCATTAAGCAATCAAAGACTATATGATGATTTTACTATACGAGGACAGAAATCTTTTATGATTCCGAATACGTGCCATCTCAGAAGGCAAGTCAAGGCCTCCTTCTCTACTGCTGGAAATTTATCACCTGGATTTTCTGAAGGCCATGCAAAATCAGACGTCTGAGGGTTAAGTGTCTGTCTCTTTTTTTTGTCTCTTTCCTGTCGTCCTTTCAGAGTTGGAACCAGAGGATGATCACTTTATTTATTCAATAATAGCTGGTCTGCCTGGCTTATTACATTTACAAAAGGCTTTTAGGGCACACTTGTCAGGCTTTTAGGATTCGCTGGGTTTCTTAGCTTACAGCACTTTTGGTAAATTCAATTGACAGAGACAGTCTGATGTTTCATGTCTAAGTTTAATTGTAAAGTTGAATCGAACCCGCACTGCTGTGTCGGGATATGCTGTGTTCAGGATGCTGGGTGGGGGTGTCCCCACCAGACTTCCTTGCTCACCCAGCTTTTCCAGAAAGATATTGCTTACTCACTAGCACTGTTCGCAGGTGATGCGAAGTAATTCAGTAAATATGGCTGCATTTTAGTGCCATAATATTTTTAAAATAAAGTCAAAATTACATAAAATCTTATGTTATGACTGTTATGACTATTCAAAAGCTGTTTCACTGACGATTTTCGAAACACTGATTAATCAATTACATTAGACATTTGCTTTATTGAGTTTTTCAGATTTTTTTTCAACACGTCTTCTGATATTCATTCATATTTATTTCATGCTGGAACTAAAAGAGGAAAAAGATAATTGCCACATGCCACTTGAACTGAGGTGAATACGGTGATCTCACGTCACATTAAAGAGCGGAAAAACATTCATTTTTTGTATTTTGTGATATAATTGACAGAATTTTAAGGCTACGATTTGTGTTATATTAAAGTAACATCACACGGCTGGCGCACTACAAATAATGAATCAAATTTAAAGCGTTAAATAATATTTCCAAGTATTTATACCATCAATAAAACAGCTTGTGAATAGTCATATAATGTTATTTACCTCAGAAAAGAAAACAACAAGGAGCGTTGGAGCCCACATTAACCTATGTCATTTGGGGGGCCCGTAAAAATGTTTTTGCATATGGGCCCAGGGCTGACTTGCTATACCAGTGAACGGTATGCTTTTATAGCTTGATTTTAGCTCAAATCTTTGTGATGAACTACACTGCCCATAATCCTGGGTAGATAAATCACACCAAACACTTTCCATACACTTCTAAAGTCATCCCTGAATAAGTTTTAATCATAATATCGTAACTTGATCTTCTAGTAAAGCTTTCTCTGGTGATGTATGCTGGAGTCCAAGCACAAGATAATATTTTCATGGTCCTGGTCTTATCATAGAATATTTAGACTATGCCTTGACTTAAACTCCATTTCTTGAGTACACAACACTGCGGATACATTTTGTACTCTGTTCTATTATGTCTCTGGACTACAACACTATGTGTGTGCTGCAGAGGTTCATGTGACACTCATACAAAACCAGGCTTCGTTCACCTTACAGGAAAGCATATTTACACTGTCTGAATCATTTAAACCTCCTCAGATCTCTGTCTTAACACACACTTAACCCACTTCTGGTCTCGGTTTTGACTTGGACTGGACTCGGGCTTGAATAAGCTGATCTCAATCAATACTGCCTCCTCTGTCAACAAAATGGCTGCCTGTAAAAACAATACCCATGCCTCCACCGTTAAGTAAAAACACAGAAAAGAGCAGAAGCGGATTTCCAGACTGTGTCACTTTGACTGGTTACTTGAAGCGTTGGGAGAGAGAGAAAGAGGGTTTATCGGCTTCACGTGACCATATCCCTCTTGATGACATGCTGCTCAGCTTTAATCCTTTGCTCTATTTTTTCATCCCTAAACTCAAATCCCAACATTTGCCCGCGTTGGGTCAAGAGACACAAATGCCCACTGCGCCTGAATCAGGCTGCAAGTCCTTTCCCCCTTTTTTTATTGACCTACTTTTGTAGTAAGATTATAGTAACTGTCGTATTCCCATGTATATTTATTAATCCTCAAAACTAAGCCCACAGCGATTGTTTTGATTTTTTTTTGCATACTGTTGAGCATTAATTGCTTTATATCTTGTAAAAGGCTAGGTTAAAAACATGTAGCTCGTAGGAAAATAAGGTCCAGCTAATCACAGGACAATTGTTCTTTTTTCATTGAGTCTCTTAATAATTAAAGCACAAATGAGTGACTACACTTCTTTATAATGCAGGGTTTTGCAAATAAACTAACAGAGATTAAACAGACAGAAGCTAATGGATGTGTCTAAAATGTGACAAGCACAGAAACATCACACAATTTAATGTTTTTTGTAGCCCGAATTCACAGTAAAGTGTGTGTGTCTGTGTGAGTTATGTGGTTGTTGTAACCTCAATAACTAAACACTGGCACAGCCAATGATACCCTCTGATTCACATCGTCAGAACAGACCGAACATGTGTTTTATGGCTAAACGCATATTGTTTTAATCTGCCTGCAGTTTAAGACAGATTTCCACATGATAATACTGACGGTTGTGCTTCTGCTGGGGTGGTGTGGCCCGTCCTTTCATACACACTGAGGTATGCGGTCTGCTTTCCTGAGCCATCTGCATGCTCTGAGGGTCTTTGTTGTTGTGCCTGTTGTTGTGTCTGTTTGCACTTAAAACAATAGCAGGTTGGACAGATTACCAAGGGCAAACATTAAACAATTTCTGAGCTCACATTTGTTACTTTGGTACATACTGTGCTGTTCAATTGCACCAACGCTAAAAGATGAATTCAATAAACAGTTTTTTGAAATTGAGTTCAATTTCAATCTGCAAGTTTAGACAGTCACTAAATGTGCTGAGTATTGCATTCTGATTATCTACATTAAGCTATGCCAATTTTCTAGTACAAACATGCCTTATTCTATTTTTTCTCCAACTTTTCTTTTTTCATTATTTCTGAAACTCCACAATGTAATTTCCGCTATGTCTCAAAACATGCATTCAGTTACATAAATGACATCTGTGGAAACATTTTTGATCAAATGGCCAATTATTTTGTCTTCACTGATCCTATTGTGTCCTTAGTGAACATGTACACATCATCAGAGACCAAACCATTCAGTGTGGTGGAACTGTCATCATTTCTGAAAAATTATTTTCACACAATACACAAAGAGTCTTCTGCACAATGTGACTCCGTTGCAGGCTGGAATTAAATTGCTGTATTTGTCTGGCCAGAGGAGAACAATAAAGTTTTGGTTTCTTTCAACACGCTACTTCACTGTTTAATACTGTAAAGCTACTTTGACACAATCTGTATTGTATTAACTTAGAACTGGCTTTCAAACTAGGGAACTGCAAGTATGCAGAGTACACATCGTATTCAGCACAGCTTTTTGCCCATATCTGCACAATCAGCAGATTTGCATTATTTCTTTAGTGAATCAGGTGCTAAAAGACACAGGTAGCATGCACAAATAAATGCTATCTTTGGGCGCAATTCATTCTTAGTGAATTCTCTCTAAATGAGTAAACGCAGCCATGCTGTGAGGTGCTGAGAGCATGTCAGTCCGAGTTTAAGCCCATCATTTGCCCCCATCGCCCACCAGCGAATTAGCCATTTCTCTTTCGTTCCGCCCCTAATTACGGAACGCTCCCACAGCTCAGTGGTGCAATCCGTTATCAGACACATCCATTAATCTGTGGACACGACTGGGGCCTGATGAAGCCAAGACAGGCCGTGATGGCCCTGACAGCCACGCCTGCGGTCAAAGCGCAGGACAGGCTGAGCAAAACCCGTGCTCTGAGATTAGAGGTCCACTAGCTTCGCATTTATCACATCAGTTTTCCCTTGAGCAGCTGCTGACTGGCTCCTCATTAAGGGCACTTTTTTAGGCCTACTGGTTGCCAGAAGGCCAGAGACACAGAAACATCCTTTACCAGCCCTCCAGCCCTGAGCACCCCTACTGATTTAAAGGTGATCTGATCATACAGCCTGATCTCCTGTCACTACAGAGGACTATCTCTTAATCTTTACAAAGGAGCACTGAGGCACAGGGCTGGCGTGATCAGTATAAAGGGCTTGGGCTTGATCACGAAATGCAATAAATCAGGCATTCAGGATTGGGTCTACTGATTCCCTGCCTGACTGGATGCCTTTATATTCATGCCCTGAATGAATTGAGATGCTTGTAGAATTATAGACTATACACAGGGCACAACACGAAAAGAGTAATCTCTCATAACCACAGCACCAAAGTCTCTTGGCAATTCAGTGTGCATTCAAAAAGTATAATCAGACTTATTTTAATACCTGCTGGTGAGTCTACAGTGAGAGTAATCCCAAACAGGTCTTAACACAGTTGAAAAAAGAAACTTGACCATTTAGAATCAAGAAATTTTCTGTTCTAAGATAATAGAAATAAAAATCTCAGCTCAAAAGGTTCAGCTCTTGAAATTGTGGTGTACCTTCCATTGTCTGTAACATGTGCAGGATCTGGATATTTGATGAAAAAAGTATCATTTACCCATAACAAAAACTGTATAAAACAAACAAACAAACAAAAGTAGGATGTCCCTGCAAAAGGTTTTAGGTAAAAACAATATCTGTAACATAACAAGGCAAACAATGCTGACAAACTGTCACTCAATCATTATTTCTTGAGTGATACAATAAGCAAAACTGATAATCAAATTACCGATAATCAAAACCACATTATCATTAAATGTTTTCCAGGTTGACACTTTAAATTGCATTAGTGGCCCTAAAGACTATTTGGACACTTAAGCCACACTTTAAAATGAATGTAATTGCTTTAGAACAACTGGCATCTTCAACTAACTTCACTCGTCTAAACATTGTTTTTACAAACATAGCCAGTTGTTATTACAGGGATTTTTAGTAGCTGTATGTTGTCAGTTCTCCTCAAGTGGTATCCTTATTTGTTTCACTTGAAAGGGTAGGCATGTTATATTATTTAAAATAATTACCATATGTCTTATTCATGTAGTGAATTTACACATTTTTTTTTAAGTATGACACAGTGCCTAAATACTTTTTGTGGCCACTTCATATCATCATTAAAATGAAAACGTTATGTCCAGCATGCTTGTGTACAATCAGTAATGTTGCCTACAGTTTCAATGTGATTGTTTCATAAATAAATGAGAGAAATTATGCAAAAATGCAGTGGGAGGTGTAATTTAATTGCATATTCATGTGTTTACAGGTGTATGGAGGTAGGGTAAAGGACATTATACATTAAACAGTATTTGAAAAAGCAAATGTTAAAGTCAATATGACACAGCATTCAAGAGCCATTTTACTTTCGTAATACAAATTTCCAGTCAAACTTGATGTTCAACCAGAAAAAAAAAACTGTAAAAATGTCTTTCAGTAAATAACATCAAGACAAATTTACTTTAATAAATTTACCATGAATGTGTAACAGGAAATAGGGCCAAAATTGATTTCAGGTTGGCGTGAGTTTTTTTTTTTCTTTTTGAGAATCTTTTGCCAAGGTTTTTTTATAAATAGATTGCTAAAAAGAATTAATTCAAACTATTGGCCAGACATGTGTTCAAAATCAAAGGTAAACAACCTTACCTTCATTGCAGTAACGTCCTCCATATCCTGTTTTGGAGCAGTCACAGTAAGCTTCACCGTCAGCCATGCTGCAACTGCCTCCATTTTCACAGGGGTTCTCCGTACACAACCCTTCCATCTCTAATCGGACCTTTTGGCTCCCCAGGCGTGTTGGAACCTGATTCCCGTAACCCAGGTCTGTAATAATCCCCTTGAACGGTGGCATCTCCTTAGCCGCTGGTAGCGTTAGGGCAGATGTCCGAATGTCTTGAGGCACTCCTCCAAGATACAGGTCACTGACAATCTTCATGAACTGCCTTTGCGGTCTCACCTCATCCACCTTGGACTCTCCGTCCACTGCCAACACGGTTCGCAAGTTGTGCCTGCTGACGGTGGCAAAGTGCCAGCGACTGTCGTTTACCATCTTATCGGAGGTTATGGTGGTTTCTGCGCAGTCCACGCTAAAACGCAACTTCAACTTGCCTTCCTCAATGCTCAGTAGCAGGAAGTCACAATATCCTCCATCGTCAAAGTAGAGAACCAGAGCATCTGATATAGCTGTTTTGAACTGAAAGCTGAGGTCACTTCTGGTGCTGGCATCCCAGCGAAGATAGCGTGCCCATTGACCCTCTGAGCCTGTGAACTCCAGACCTAAACCAAGACTCAAGATGGTGCTGAGCAGTAATAGTACACAATGGGGCCGGCAAATGGCAGGCATGGTAACCAGTGGTTATGCTACAAGTGTGCAATGAACAAAATAAAACTCCTCAGTTATATTTTCTGGCAAATGTTATGGAGGTCATTGAAGAAACATCAAACCCTTTAGATGATAACCATATAAGAGAAGAAGGTGAGGCCACTGAGGTTCTTGACACATGCTATCCTAAATCCTGTTTAGGGGCACCGGGATGAATTCAAACCAGACTAAACAGCTGATTAGAAGTGGACAACTGGTCTGCTTCTGTTATCTAGATAGGCTTTACTGATGATGTTCCCTTGAGCTGACTTTCTGGATTAAAACAAAGATGCTCCATATTGCTTCTGATTTTATTATATCGCCACATGTTAATGGCCACATCGGTCCTTCTTTTGCCTGATCTGTTAAGAGAAACAAAAAATGGCATACATTATCATTAGGTTCGTTATACATGAAATACAGAGACAAATATTCTACATACAGTGGGCAATTTTGAGTTTTCTTATGTTTCCTTAGACCAAAAATGTTTTCAAACTGGGGTCCTGGGACCCTCAGAGATTGCCAAATTGGCAAGGAAAAAAAAAAGACACAAATGTATTTGCCAGGGTTTGATTTAATAAATTCACCCAATCATTTACAGTATCTAGTTGTAAGAAATCATGAGTTATAATTAAATATGATCAATTTATTCAACTGATCATTTAAAAAAAAAAATGATAAAGAATGTACTTTTTTGTGAAGCAATATGATAGTCTTTATAATATTACACTTTTTTCACACATGGCCTATACATGTACAAAAAAACTGTTATATTTTAGTTAGGGATCCTTTGCAAAGAGATCATCTTATCTGGGGGTCATTGGCCTTAGACTACACCAAGATTAAGTATATTTAAGTATATTTTCTCCTTGTAATCAGGGACATTATAACTTCTCCTGAAAAATATTTGACCTGCCCAATATGGCAACATGGTCACATTAATACCTCTGTCTGACCAATGGAAAATGTGAAGATTGGAAAACCTGTTTGCATGATCGTTGAAATTATGTTTGATGCCACTAGTGGCTCAAAAACTACACACTTTACCTTAAAACGTCTTTACGTTTAGATTAGCATATTGAGAAGTTATTTTTGCACAGGCCAACAGTAAAGCATTTTACTCCAAAATAAAGCTTGCACATAAATAAAGCAAACAACTATATCATATTCAAAATTACATTTGCATTTTTGCAAATACAAGTAATCACAAAAGCCACTGTCAAATATTTGCTGTTTACGACACCTAAGTATTTACAACACATGCGGTCAGTTGACAGATGTCTGACGGAGAGATACTGTACGTGTGTGTGTAGAATTCCATCCTTCCCTGCCCTGGCTGTTGCTTTGGCATGGAGCCCCCAGAGACAAAAGCCTCCCCAATCGTAGCTGTTCCACAGCGGTGCAACACAATAGCCCCTTTAACTACCTGCCCTGAATAGTTAATCTCTCCCTGGCAGCCAGCTATTGAATTAAGGCAACTGATACCAACACCGATGCGTGGAGCGCCTCTTGAGCGATAGCGAGTCTTGTCTGTGTTTCAATAGAGAGCGAGCGCTCCACAAGATTTGAGAAGAAAGGTGAAAAGGGTGAGTCGAGCAGAACGCAGTGGCCACGGTCAAGACGTTTACCATGCATGCCACACTAATAGGCAAGGCATCATGGAGAACGGGTTTTCAGAAAGACTTCCTGTTCAGTCTGGTTTACTGGGAACGGGTTGGTCTAAAACCTGATCCTCACACGCAGCACATGACAACTGGCCATTGGTCTGGCAGCAATCAGACGGAGGATTTATTACAAACATAATACACACTATTGGGTTACAAATGATATAGATCCGATCAGACCTCTCCAGACGCAGCAGTCTATGAGAATTCTTCTTCAAAAGACATTTGGACAGGATTTTTGGACAGTGCTGTTTTGGACATAAGCATAATTCTTCCCATTTAATAAGCAAAAAAAGAACTAAGATTAGAGATGAGGAATTAGACTCTGAAGTATGTGTTCTGCCATATGCTCTGTAATCCGTAGAAAATTCACTCAAACAGAATAAATGTTGCATTTTGTTCCCAAAAGGCAAAAGAGCATGAAAAGCTTACACATAACTATCAGAGGAAAAGTATTCCATCTGCCTTGAATGATTTACAGTCATTTCCAGCATGTTTTATTCTCTGTGAGCAAGGCCAAGATGCTGGGTACAGGAAACAACAAATATATATCCTGATTACAGCTCCATATGTGCTTTCTCCAATGTCATGTCAATCTCAGCTGGGTTTCTCCTGCAAATGTCTGTCAAATTTTCTATGTCGGAATTTCCCTTATTGAAAAGGCAATTTGACATCAAGTCATCCAACACTTCCTGACATGTATTCACAAAGAACAAAAAATGAGCAAGCCGTAGTAACCTGCAGAGTAGCAATAATGTGCAGCGGCATGGGCGTTGTGGAATAGAAATTATTCATCACACACTGTGTTTCAAATGGGATTCCCAATTAAATGAATAGTTTACCAAAAAATGATTCTGTCATCATTTACTCACCCTCACGTCTTTCGAAACCTGACTTTCTTTCTTCTGTGGAACACCAAAGCATAATGTTGAAACAGGTATGCTACACTGAAAAACACTGCAAACAGCTATCATATGGCTTCAGAAATATAGCAATATAGTGCACAGGCTATTTCTAATAATTTTTTTTTTTCTTCTTTTCTTTTTCTTCGAGCTTGACAGGCCCTGATCTCCAACCAAAACTCCAAGAAAGCAGCTCAGACATTCTGACAAACATCCCCTTTGGTGTTCCATGGGAGAAAGAATGTCATACACCTCAACCCTTAAATGATTTATGTATTAAAAAAAAAAAAAAAAAAAAAAAAACATAAATATAAACCCATAAATATATAGCATACCTGCAAAATGATGGTATAGAAACTCACCATCTTTATCTAAAAGTAATATGGTAGCAATATCATCTGAAGGCTGCTGACCTTAAGGTATGTTCAGATTTTTTTACATGCATTTTATATGGGACATACCAATGTGAAAATATCAGAAATATTGTGATGTAAACAAAACTATATTATTGTGCCCTGATAAATTCATTTCTAAGGTATTTTCATATTCCTGCCTATTAAAGGGTTAAGCCAAAGTCACATACAACTTTAGGCAACAGAAAAACTTTAACATTCTTAAGGGCCGCGAATGTTTGCACTATTAAAGCAGAGAGAGAGACACAGAGAGAGAAAGGGAGAGAGGGGTGATCATGTTCGGGCTGCTGCATGCATCCTTCAGTCCCCTCTCTGGCAATGACAGAAGACCTCAAACATCTATTAAATATTTCAGAAACGTGTAGGGCATAGGAATAATGGGATACAGTAATTAAGGATGTTTCCCTCTCTCTCATGCTGTAAAAAATGTACCGTCAAATATTCAAATACTATATTACAAGCGTTTGCATTAGAAAAATATAGCTATCCCAGAGCAATGCACAAAAGCTCATTGTTTACAAAATGTATTTAGAAATACACATACGGCAGAAATAGTGTATAACATGTGTAATGTAAGTTAATGACCAAATGCATTTGATGACTAAACTCTCTAAATCTCTTAAAGTAGTTCTGATTTACCTTATATGGTGACGACTGTACTCCACTGATGAAGAATCCGGTTTATTCTTTAAAATTTTCGCAAAAAAAGGTTAAATCCACATTGCGAGTGATGGAGCGCGGATGGAGTGATGCTGAGGTCAAATCCAGTGTAGCGGGATAATCCGCGCATCCAGAGCTCGCTCTCCTCCGCTCGACTGAGGTGCTGGAGCCTGTCCTGAGCTCTCAAGCTTCGCGGCTCCGCCCACTACTTACATTAAACACGCCATTTAAAGACGTACCAAGACAAATATAGCGTTTTCTGTCGGGAATCCCCTTCAGGTATCTTTACACGAGTGAATATCCATTTTAATCCCACATTTACCATCATATCTCCTTAGAAGATCTATCGCCTGCACAAAATAACGAGTCTCGAATGTGAGTGGCTGTGTATGACATCTTTACATATTCAAAGCCTTTAGAGTGTTCTGGAACATTGGGAGTATTTGGGGAAGTCTCCATGGTCCTGAAAAGACATGAGTGTTTGAACTGCTCAGATACTAAACTCAAAAAGTAATGACAGTTTCGTAAAATCTATTCTGAAAACACATTTAAATGAGTTTCTAATAATTCCAATTGATGCATCACGTTACAGTCTTGGGCATGCGCAATGATGTTTTCATCATTGAAAAATCTACTCGCTTAAGTCTGTCGACTCTCAGATCAAAGCTAATCTAGTCTATTACCGTGACATATGAGGTAGTTCTTGCGACCTAATTAAACGGAAAAGTTAATGAAAAGATCACTGACGCGGCTTAATGAGGCAGTGTGAGAATCCTGTGGGAACACGCATGAGAATGCAAATGCACATGCACATGCACGCAGAAATCGCGCACTAGCCTATGTATTTTTATACTTATATTAATTAATTCATTTTAAAAAAGGAATGAATGAACTGATCCATTAAGATGTTTTTGAAATATTTAATTTATCAGGGCATTTAACCAAAATGATTTGCAATGCTGGGAAAATGTAAATTACTTTTAAATTAATTTAAATGTAATAGTAAACTACAGCCCTGCCATAATATCCACACACATTTAAAAACAGATGACACATTTAGCATTAATAGAGGGCCTAAAGTATTACGAAAAAACGCTTGTACTAAAATGATTTTTAGTGGATGCATAAAATCAGTTTCCCTCAAATTCACACAGGTGTCCCAGCAGGGTAATCACAGATGTAGTTCATCCCATTAACTATGAATTTGCTCCATTAATGCTTGGTAACAGAGAGAGCTCTAATACTTTTTAAATAGTGAATGTATTGCAGGGGTGTCCAAGCCTGTTTCTGAAGGGACACTATCCAGCAGAGTTTAGCTTTAACCCTAATTAAACACACAGCTAATCAAATAAATCAGCTAATCAAGGCCTTCAGACTCAATAGAAACTTCCAGGCAATGGATGGAGTAAAATGTGATCGAGCTAAAATCTGCAGGACAGTAGCCTTCCAGGGGCAGGACTAGACACCCCGATACTTTATCATGTAAAACCAGATGTCTGTGTAAATTGTTTTACCTGAAAAGACTTTAAAGATATTATTAAGTCATATAGATAGATAGATAGATAGATAGATAGATAGATAGATAGATAGATTATGTTTTATGAATGTCTGCATGAATGTCTTTAATATCTTCAAATTTCAAAGTTGCTTTAATGAACTTTTTTGATCCAGTGTTGACAACTATATATATATATATATACATATATTGTTGCAGCATGGAACTAATCTTTGTTTTATAAAAACATGTTTGTTTGATTTATTTATTTATTATTTATTCTTTCTTTCTTTCTTTCTTTCTTTCTTTTGTTTTTATTATAGCGTGGGCAGATTGTGCTGAGCCAAATGCAGTCAGCAATTAAGTGGTTATTTATTTATTACTATTTTTCATTCTGCTTTATGTTGGATTCAAAAAACAAACAAACTTGGCATTAGTACCTCTGTTAGAAATATCACAATTTTTATATATTGTATTCTCTTTTGGGAAGCTTTTAGAAATAAAACAAATGAAGATAAAGCATCTTCTTGAAATTCTTAGATGTATGTACTGTACTGTATACTGTGAGGTCAAAATTAAATAAATGGGTAGCCACCCCCAACCCTTATCATTTACATTTACAAGCTCTCTGCTGATGGTTTGTTAACAAACTGCCATAAGTGCATCCCACCTCACCAGCACACACACAGACACTTTGCAACTGCTAGTGAGTGATTGAGTGAGTGAATGCGAGTAGAGGAAACATCTTTTGTTGTCATTTTTTAAGGCTTGTGAAAATTAGGATCTTCTTTCCCCATGTTACAGAGACAGCACTGTTCATCTTTCTTCAACTACACCTCTCCTAAGACACCAGTACACTTTCCAGGACACCATCTGCTACAATTCATTATCCCACAGAGCTTGTCTAAGTACAGTGCTTTTAGAGCACCCCCAAACATCACAGCAACACATATAAACACGCTACAAGTCAAATCTGTTTTACCCAACTAGCCCCAAACTGTGTCCAAGCTCAGCAGTGGCTGCCTCATCAAAGATAACTCCAGCACTGGGTCATGTTAGTCCTGTAAACAGTAGGTCAGTCTAACAAGCTTCCTGTCACTGCCAGAACTAACATCTACTTAGAAAGCTTAGTAATGTTCAAATGTAGTTCTCTACAAATCAAAGAAGGCCCCACAAGAAGTGCCACGCCAACCTCTTATCTAAATCCACAAGCCTCTTCTGTCCTGACATTTCTCCTGCCTCAATCCAACCACACAAATTTAAAGCAGAACATTCTTCCAGAACTGTTTCCTGGCTCTTTTTTTCCCTTCAGTCTGTGAAGCTAATGCTCTCTGCCCCGCAGCCTGCGACACCTCTGTCATAATTAGGAGGAACATCCTTCAGCCAAGGCAGGTGGAGGAGCCCTCTGGGAGAACCTGTAACACAGTCACATTCCTGACACATGAAGAGAATGTCTTCAAGGCAGGACAGACACTCTCTGCTACAATATTATATCTTTTTCACTTAGTAATAAAGCATTAAATAAAAATTAACCTACTATTAAATATGCAATTAAAATGAATATTGGCAAACATTTTGTATTATTAACAGCATGATATATTAGACATACCTCTAATGATACATTCATATTGATGGCTTAATGTGAGTAAAAGATTAAGATGCCCCCCTTAAGAACAGTACTGCAAAATTATAACATATTTAGAGAAGTATTCACAGGAATTATGATGCATCCATAACAAAATACATCACAAACTAATCAGGTAATACACACATACACATTAAAATTAATGTGTAAAAGGGTAAAGGGTGTCATTAATGTAAAATACCAAATAAAAATAGTGCAAACGTACATTTGTATTTAGACAAGTTTGAAGAATATTGACTATGATATTATGAATTATATATTTACCTATTTTTTTAATAGAATATATCCAATAAAAAAAAATAAAAAAAACAGTTAGCATCAGAACTGTTCACATGAATGTTTTATGTACATTAAAAAGTCTCAGTACAAATAAAAATAACTCTTATACTCTAAAATAGCTCAGTTAAAAATCAAAGACATTGAGAAGAGGTGTAAAGGAGACTGTTTTGTTGTATATTAACACCTGAAATGCTATTTTACAACTGTAATGACAAATAACCATTTACAGGACATACCATACCCCCAAGTTATAGGCATATTACAAATGTAAGACTGGCTGCTATGAAAATGAGATAATTAACAATCTATCATCAGTGGTGTGCCTAATGGTATATTGTGCCATTTAATAACGCAGATTCTTGGCATCTGCCATCTCTCTGCTACAGGTCCTGGTGCCATGACTGTCTGATAGCTACTGTAAGTACTACAGACTTTAGCCAGATGGCCTGTGTGTTTGTGTATCCGTGTGTGTATGCAAACACTCACGCTGGTTTACAGGTGTGACTTAGCAATAATTCATGGGGGCTCTCACACACCTTCCTGCTGGTTCAGTCGCAGTGCTATTAACCAACCGTTTAGCACCCTTGGCACCTTGGCAAGCTGGTGCTGGCACCTCAGCCATAGTGATGTGGGTACATTTTTCATGTCTGGGAATGATTTGAGGTTGTCTGATGAAGGCCCTGCAGGCAGACGAAACATTATTTTTTTAATCTTAAATGTCTATATATATATATATATATATATATATATATATATATATAAAATCAGTTTACATGGAAAAATTAGCGAGGAACAGCTTTTTTTTTCTAGATTTTTCCTTGCACTAAAAAGCATTTTCTTGGTGACCCTGTCAAGCAGGAAAAAGAATTTTGTCCTGTTCCATAATGGATGCAAATGGATGCATTTAGCCATTTTACCCCACCAGGATCACAGACAGTACTGCAATTATGTTTGGTGCAGAGCAGTAGCCTACATCACAAGTTAGCAAGTCTATTTATGAGCCATGAACACATTTAGAGGAGAGTGGCTCATAAACCTAAATTCAACACAAAGTAAAACATGTACACCCAAAGTGCTTTGGCAGATTAGGACTCGCACATATAAAAGGGCATAATATTCTATGTTTGTACATATAAAATTAACACTCGCCGTGCGAGTAAAAATTAGCATTAGCAAGAATATGAAACTATGTTAGCTATTTTACTCGACATTTGGACGGTCACTCTTTTATTAATTCCAACAATGTCTGAAAACGCGATATGGTTTAGCGTGCTTATCAAATCACTAAGTTTGCGATGTAATTATATAAATACGTAACCTGATGAGCTGCGTGAGCACTGGAAATCTTTTTGCGGTTCGTAGTAAATGCTGCTGCTCAACGCCAAGCCAGTGCTGTGAGTTGCGTGCGTTTAAAATCAATCAATAAATAAATAAACAAACATGCGCCAAACATCTCAAGTTTGTAATGTGAATGATTTCTAATCTTTTGTCAGAAAAGAAGAAGAGTTTTCTTGCAGCTTTCCTCCAAAATAAAAGTTCGGTGGTTTGAGAGAAAAACAAACAAAAATGTGATTATAGGCCTAATGGTATCATGAAAATTATAATTATTGTATATTTATAATGTTCCAAAATGTGATTTAAAATTTTGTAACGTTGTAAATGTCTTTAATGTCACTTTTGATCAATTTAATTTGTCTTTGCTGAATAAAAGTTTTAATTTCTGAAAAGAAAAAGAAAAGAAAAGATAAGAAAAGAAAAGATAGATAGAGAGATAGAGAGATAGA
>JAHKKF010517718.1:4156-22079 GCA_019740295.1 Labeo calbasu | reverse complement strand
TATATACACACACTGAAAGACTGTATCTAATTGTTACATTTATATTTTTAGTTAATGATTTACAATCTAACCATTAATATTATTTAATTTATGTGTGTATCCATTTGCAATTTGAACATTATTATTATTTATTTTAGTCAACTTAAATTTTTTTTTTACCCTGCTGCCTTAAAATTTGAGTTCAGTCAACTCAAATCAGTTTAGTCAAGCTTGAAATGTTAAGCTGTACTAAGTGACAACTTAGATATTTGAGTTGACTTAACAAATAAAATAGGTTTGTTAAACTTAAAAGTAACCCAACTAAGTTGGGTTGATAAGTTAAATCAACTCAAATATCTAAGTTGCCACTTAGTACAACTTAACATTATAAGTTGACTAAACTTTGAGTCAACTGAACTTACATTTTTAAGGCAGCCAGGTAACAAATTATTTTAAGTTGACTCAACAAATTGTTTTTACAGTGTAGTATTATAATTTTTTTAACTTACTTTTTTTATTATTATTATTATTTTTTTTTTTTTTTTATTTGCAATATGAACATTACTAGACTTTTTATGTATGTATGAAAACATCAGTACGGCTAATAGCTTTGTCCGACTGTCCAATCAATGAAAGTGAGCAATTTACCAAGCATAATTAAGTAATAATAATAATAGTCAATGGATAACAAATTTTAGATTTTTTAAAGTAGTTTTTTGTAGCAGATATTGTGATTTGGAAGTCTCTTCTGCTCAACAAAGGCTGCATTTATTTGATCAAATGTACAGTAATACTGTAAAATATTATTACTATTTAAAATAACTGTTTTATGTGTGAATATTTGTTCACATGTAATTTATTTTTGTGATCAAATCTGAATTTTCAGCATCATTACTCCAGCTTCAGTATCACACGATCCTTCAGAAATCATTCTAATATGCTGATTTGCTGCTCAAGAAACATTTCTGAATATTATCAATGTTGAAAACAGTTGTGCTGCCCAATATTTTTTGGAAACTGATACATTGTTATTTTTTGGGATTCACAGATGAATAGAAAGTTCAAAGAACAGCATTTATTTGACATTAAAATCATTTGTAACATCATAAACATCTCTACTTTCACTTTTGATCAATTTAATTCATTCTTGATGAATGTATAGGGTATTAAAAAATAAATAAATAATAAAAAAAACAGATGTCAATCAAATGCTAGCATTTTTAGATGTTGTTGTTTTGATGAATGAGTTTATGAGGATGTGAATGTGAACGTGTTACTCAGAGAAATGGCCAGAGGACGAATCCTGTCTGGCGCTCTGAAAACTTCAAGAACAAACAACTAATCATGAAGAAACTGTCAATCACCCGAAACCATGGAAACAGACGGGAGGACTGGAAGCGTTTTGATATGAGCAGGAGGCGGCGAGAGAAACGAAGGGGAGAGCTGAAATTTAGAGAAAGAAAAGGAGAAGAAGGAGAGTGACAGACAGAGGAGAGCGAGAGAGCGAGCGCTGCAGCGGCGTGTTTGATGCGTGTGCTGCGTTTGTGTTATTTGTGCTCACGCTGTGCGTCGCTCGTCTGCTGCACATCCACACACTCACTAATAACCGCCGAGAAAAACACGACACCTGGGTTACCAAAACAAGCTGTTAAACATGTAATGACGAGGGGTTATTTGCTCTGTAGGAAATGGGCAAGGCGTCGCCATGCGGTTGCTAGGATGTTCTCGGTTAAGAGCAGATTGAAAATGAAATGAAAACCAGGGATAATTTCTAGTTCAGTGGTCAAAATATCACTGAAAGCTCTGAGGAAAACAACAACTATTATTATTATTATTGATAATCATTCAGAATCATCATGTTTGTACAACTGGTTGTACTAAAATATATATATATATATATATATATATATATATGACATATATTTCTATTTATTTTGAAGTATTTTCTAATAGTATTTGAATTTGATTTTTTTATTTTCACACAGTTCATATACTTTATACAGTAATTACAACTTTTTACATTTTTCATATTTGTGCTTTTGGAAACATCCTTAATTAGGCTTATTATTTTGGCATTTCAGGCTCATTTTGAGCACAATTTTGAGTCGATGCTTTCTGCAAATGTACTTGTTTAGTTGATTCATTATTTATTCACATTGGGTGTGTGAGAGAATTATTTTCAGGAACGTTTAAAATTTTGTGCAAAACAACCCTGCATGCTGTTCAGGCCTGTTATGCTGTGTTTCCACCATGGGATTAAAAAAAAAAAATAATAATAAATAAATAAATAAATAAAAAGGTAATTCTGAGTTTATATTCCACAATTCTGACTTGTTTTTCCTCACAAACAAATATTGTGTTATAACCTCAATTTTTTTTCAGTTTTGCAAGGAAAAATCTTAATTGTGGGATATAAACTTAGAAATGCAAGAATAAAGTCAGAATTGCAAGATAAAGTTAATTCTGAGAAAAGTAGAATTACGAAAAAAAAAGTCAGACTTCTAAGTTTATTTCTCATAATTCTGTTCTTATAATTCATATTTCTTTTTTCAATTCTGAGTATCTCGCAGTTATATCTCACAAAAAGTCCTCAAAAAGAATTATGAATTAAAAAAAAAAAAAAAAAAAAAAAAAAAAAAAAAATCACAATTCTNCATATTTCTTTTTTCAATTCTGAGTATCTCGCAGTTATATCTCACAAAAAGTCCTCAAAAAGAATTATGAATTAAAAAAAAAAAAAAAAAAAAAAAAATCACAATTCTGTTTATATCTCACAATTCAGACCTTTTTCTCTCAATTCTAAGAAAAGCTGCGATATACAATACAAAAAAGTCAAAATTTTCATGTATAAACTTTGAAAAAAAGTCTGAATTGCAAGAAATGATCTAAACTGCAAGATGTAAACTCAACTGCAAAAAAAGAAGTCAGACTTCTGAGTTTATTTCTCATAACTCTAACTTTTTTCCATTTTGGAGTTTATGCAACAAAAAGTCACAATTCTGAAAAAAAAAAAAGTGAGAAACGCAAGATATAAAGTCAGAAATTGAGAGACTGTATCTCACCGTTATTCTCAGAATTGTGAGATATAAACAGAATTCTGAGAAAGAAAAGTCAGACTTGTGAGAAACAAACTCAAATAGACAAACTCAGAATTCAGGAAAATAAAGAGATAAACTCAGAATTGCGTAAAAAGTCAGAAGTCTACATTTATTTCTCATAATTCTGACTTGTTCTTTTCAATTTTGAGTTTATATCTCACAGTTTTTCTCAGAGTCTGAGGACAAAAAATTCCTCAAAAGAATTATAAACTCAAAACTTCTCTAAGTCTTTGAGCAAACACTTTTTTTTCAGTTCTGTTTTTATCTCACAATTCAAACTTTTCTCACAATTTTGAGAAAAAACTAAGAAAACTCTCAAACTCTCTTTCTCAGAATTGTGAGAAAAATAAGTCTTAATTGTAAGATATAAACTCAAAGCTTTGGAAAAAAGTCTGAATTGTAAAAAAAAAAAATGAACTCAGAACTGCGAAAAAAGAAAGTCAGACTTCTGAGTTTATTTCTCGTAATTCCAACTTTTTCCATTTTGGACTTCATGCAATCACATTCTTTCTCATAATTCTGAGAACAAAAAGTCAGAATTGTGACAAACTCAGAATTTTGAGGAAAAACGTCAAGATATAAATAAATAAAAGATATAAATAAATAAAAAAGAAACTCAAGATATAAAGTCAGAATTTGTGAGTTCATATCTCACCACTTTTCTCAGAATTATGAGGAAAAAGGGATGAATTTTGAGATATAAACTCAATTCTGAGGAAAAAAAAGTCAGAATTGTGAAAAACAAACTCAATTAGAAATAAATTAGAATCAAACTAGAATTAGAAATAGATAAATTAGAAATAAATTAGAAATAAACAGAATTGAGAGATGTAGCCCAGAATTCAGGGAAATTACGAGATATAAACTCAGAATTGTGCCAAAGTCAGACTTTATTTCTTGCTATTTTTACTTTGTTTCTTCAATACAGTTTTTTTCTCAGAATTATGCGAAAAAAAGTCTAAATTGTGAGACACAAACTCAATTCTGAGAAAACGCCAGATTTTTTTATGAGATGTAAATGAATTTAAAGAAAAATAGCTAAAATTGTGAAAGTCAGAATTCTAAGTCAATTTCATGAAACAACTTTTTTTTCCAATTTTGAGTTTAAGGTTTGAGGAACAATAAGTTGCAATTCCCTTATTTTATTATTATTATTATTTTTTTTTTTTTTGCTGAAAAAACAAACTGCTCCAAACAAAAGTATTACTACAACGTAAATAGTTCACATGTGACTTAAAACCAATAACGGGTGTTTCTATTGATAAACTGATGATAATAACGCTCTGCTCCCGTCCAGAGTACCAGAGTATCTCTCAGCGCCTCCTGCTGGTGACAACAATCACTTTACGATTGCTTCCCTGCTGATTTTCTGAACTCTTATAACTTACCGATGGTTCCGGGTGGGCAGGGCTGTTTGGCGACGAGGCCCTGGCGTGTTTTGGGCCAGGTGATGGAGGAGTCGGTGACGGGGCTGCAGAACTCCACGGCGATGTTGGGCAGGACGGAGGACGGGTCCGAGCGCACCGTGACCTCGGGAAGAGCCGCAGGCTGCCTCTCTGTGGTGGTGCTGCGCGGAGCCGCCGCCGCTGTCGTGGCGGGAGATCTTGTTGTGGTTGTTGTGGTTGTGGTGGTGGTGGAGGTGGAGGTGGAGGTGGTCGTCATGGTGACGGTGACGGGGCGAGTCGTGGTGCGTGTCGTTGTCGTGTCCATTAAAACGTTTCCTGATGAGGAAGATTCTGGAAACAGAAGAACAAATGGAGTCAGAACACACTGACATTTCCTGTAATAACAATCAGTATTATAAATATACATAGTACATTGCTATCTAGCAGCAAATTGCTTCAATGAAAATCAATAAAGCAGCATCTTGAAGAAAACGACCACATGCTGAGATATAAAATCACACAGTTACATAAAGACCTAGCGGCTCTAATGCAGACATTTCTCTTATTTACATCAAATTTACTGTCGGATTTCTTCTGTCAAAGTAAACTTTCGTCATAAAGCACAAAAGATTGAGTTTAACCTTGGAAACCTTCTCCGGAAGCTTTAATAGATGTTCAAAAGCGAAGCCGTACTGTGTGCATTGTTAGAGATTCAAGGAATATTTTTATTATTCTTATTATTAGGAGTCAAAGAAGTGCTAGAAACATGGTTATTATTATTGGAGGTTCAAAGGCAAAATATATTTTCAATGCCTACTGCTATTATGCCAAACATGTTGCTATGGTAACCACACCTTCAACTCTACATCTGTAAAATAAACCACCACATGGTTTTATGGCAACAAGACCCTACACTTCACACCTGTACTTTTTATTTTATTTCATTTTATTTTCCATTTTTATTTTAAACTTTAGTCATTTTCCATTGCGTTTTTGCCATTTTTATTAATATTGTTAATGTATTTTTTATTTTTTTATTTTTATTTCAATGTAGTTTTAGATATTTTAATACAACAAGGTAAACTAAATGAATATTTAGCCTTAGCACTGAACATTAAAAAAAAAAAAAGGGTTTTATCTTTAGTTGTAGTACACCAGTAAACTATAGAAACATCTGAATAAAAATGGAATGGAGTGGTGTGGACTACTTGTGGATTATTGTAATGTTTTAAAAAAATAATAATACATTTTATTTAAAAATGTGAACTGGAAAGTTTGTTGTATAATGTACAGAGCACAATAATAATAATAATAACAATACTTTAAAAATGATGAAATTGAAAGTTTGCTTTATAAATAACATATAAATCACTAACCAAACTGTTATTGTCATCACAATACCTGTTCATCTATAAACACAGAAACAGGTGGCATTACACAGCTCTAGTGCAATTATGAAAGATGAAAGCAAGCAAGCAAATAAATACATTCTGATTTTATAAAGAAAGGCTGCTGCACAATTAATCAAAATCAAAAACACAATATGGCTTTAAATGAGTATTCAACTGCAATAAGATGCAATTAAACAGCGCAGCCTGCTCCAAAGTGGACACACATTCAATATATCTATGCATTTTTATATAGAGAGTAATATATTTCACAATAATCACACTGATAGTTTGTTCAAATTATGCAAAGACGAACTTTTTACTTGCAATCACACGCACTGATGAACGGATCAGAACGAGAGCAGAAATGTGCACGGAGTGAGTAAACAGAGCGGATGATCAGCTGCTGTCAGTTCTCCAAACACAAATAAAGGGCTGAAATGATCTGGCTGCTTCTGTGAGTCTGTGATACTCTGAGCCTCCAAGGAGCTAATGTGCTAATAAACACAGAAACCAGTGAGAGAGAGGAAAACAAAGCAATAAGCCAACACAAGAGACTCAGGAGGAATTATGGGTAAGGCCCACGACCCAGGAAACAACACACACACACACACACAGAGGTTCTTGTGCTGTAGGGTGATGTGATGGTAATAGTTTTGTGTTTGTGTGGGCAGAACATCGACTCTGATCTATAATTGTTTACATTACAGAAAATTACATTTCCTACCGTTTTCACGAACTGACCGAGTACGGCCAGCAGCGCAACCGCTAACTTCACTAATACAAGAGACTCCCGCAGACTACTGGCAAAGAGCTGTTTATTTAGATGAGAAGAGACACCTGACCGACAACTAATCACACAACCCATGAACAGACATGTCTCGCTACACTCAAGTGTTTTTTTGTTTTTTTTTGCCGTTTTTATGCCTTTATTTAGATAGGACAGTGTAGTTAGACAGAAAGCAAAGTGGGAGACAGAGTAGGGGGTGGGATCGGGAAAGGTCCACGAGCCAGGATTCGAACTCGGGACGCCCGCAGCACAACTGTGCTATATTAGGGCCCTATGATTTCCGCGATGCGGAAAACGAGGACGGAATCGCGGAATCTAGTCACCGAATTTACTGAATAACGCGGAATGTCACGGAATTTGTCAAAGTTTGAACGAATTAATCAAAAATAGGTCATTCCACTTAAATTAAACCGCAATATGGACTAGTATCTGTAAATATTACGCCGCAAAAATACCATTTAAATGTGAATCCTGCATGTTTTGCCCGTCTCTGTTTTAATGAATGGAGCAGACGAGCGCTTCTGTTTACTACACTAAATGAGGACATAAATACATGAACAATATCTGCTGAGAGTCACTTCATGAGCATTTGACCGTTCCATTTTAGGAAAACTAGCGCCATATAATACACACATAGAAATGTAAAGGTAGACACGGCAACCCGTCAAAATTAAAAGTCCGGTTTAACTAAAGACATTGTGCCAGATATATATTACTACTACTACTACCACTACTAAAATGAAACAAACATTATTTTTTAGAGTATAATCACACAACATTTCTTCCATGTTTTAATTTTAATAGTAGCCAAAAAAAAAGTTTGCTTAATTTTAAATAATTAAAAGATAAATTAAATGAATGTTTTATGCCTTCATTTGATAACCACAACATTTTAAATACACAACACAGAATTTGAGGGTAAATAAACTATTTTAAGAATAAATTAAGTATGCATTCAAATAATTAGACATGCTAAAACACAGAACTTGATAACAATAAAACATATGGCGAGAAAAAATAAAACATTTCATAGGGCCCTAAACATGCCATTTTTGTTTAACCTTTATTAAACTAATGTGAAATTGTATAAGTTTCATGATTTTAATTAGTTAGACATGCTGTTTGATTAATACAATTTAATTTAACCATTAAAAAGGAGTTGAGAAAAATTAAAATGGGAAAAAACTGAATTTGGAAAAAAATTAAACAAAATTTGGGAAAAAATAAAAACGGATTTTATAGGGCCCTACTATATGTCGGCATGCTAACCACGAGGCTATTGGCACAGACTACACTCAAGTGTTTTGAACAAAACTCTGAAATAAATACATGAACAAGGACCAAATCACTCCCTATTACAGCATTACATCACTTGCTCACCAATGGATCCTCTGCAGCGAATGGGTGCCGTCAGAATGAGAGTCCAAACAGCTGATAAAAACAATACAATAATCCACAAGTAATCCACACCAATCCAGTCCATCAATAACCTACTGAGTGGTGCTTGATTTGTACAGATTTATGTCTTGATTTAGACCAGACAGAGCTCTACACTTACTTTTCTTTTTAGGAACACTTATGCTACTACAAAAAAAAAATATGAGCACAGTCAAAACTTTAGGAGCAATGAATAATCAAAAAATCCGATCAAAAATTAGCCTTCCCATTACAAGGTGATATTTGACTCCTAAAAGAGACTAATTTTTAGGGAATTTAGTTTTTACCTTTGAAATGGCATTTTTCTAACGTCATCTTTTATGTCAATTATTTTTAAATTATATTTTTTAAGCTTTTTAAGATTTAAAAACAACAGAATAAGAAAAAGTTACCAATCAAATGAAATCAGTATTAACAAAATTAATTTGTACTACAGAGGTGCCACAGAAAAAAAGTGGCTCAGAGGTGGCATGAGTGCAATCAAATTCACAAATTCATGTTAAGATTAATGTTTTAAATATACAATTTTGAATACAGAAATATTAAATGATTTAAATAACTTTAAAAATGAATGCTCATTCTTCATTCTTTAAACTTCTTTCAGACTGTTTTTGATGACGAAATAGAGCAAAACCAGGCAATAGTGTTATAGCCAGACAATGTAAGTCACTAAATATTAACTTCTTGTTTATTTAATTGCTTTATTACTTTAGTATCTCATTTACAAACTTCCTTAAAGTCATTAAAAGCTGTTACTCATCTTAGTTCATCACAATCTCATAAAGTTCCATTATAATCAACAAAGCACAATGAATCTCTAATTTACACTCTTCACACTTTGTTTATGAAGGATTGATGAGATATGTCTGTGATACTCAACGTTGCAAAAACACATAGAAACCTTTGAAGCTCCTCTCAGCGCAAACACAAATATGTATTGTGATGTAATATATTGTGATGTTTTTATCTTTTGTTTGGACTCTCATTCTGACGGCACCCATTCACATCCATTGGTGAGCAAGTGATGCAATGCTACATTTCTCCAAATCTGATGATGAAACAAACTCATCTACATCTCAGATAGCCTGAGGGCAAGTACATTTTCATCACATTTTCATTATTGGATAAACTGCTCCTTTAAAGTTGATAATTGCTTGAACGTCTGGTCGCATACAAACTACATCTACGTGTTAATATTCACTCCGGTGTTTTTATGTGCTGTAATGTAATGAAGTTATTTCAGTAACTTAATATTATGTTTATTAATTTCACAAACCCTACACCTGGCCACTATTAATTCTTTGATGAGCAATTAAAAGTTCAGCATCACCTGCTGCATGAGTTAATTCTCTTCTAAAACTTTAATAAGTCGTGCCCAGAGGGCTTCTATACTTCTAAAGAAGCAAATCAACCTGATTATTAATTTTTCTTTCTATTTTTGGCATTGGCCATTTTATAGATAAGAACAGTGATAGTCAGAAGGGAGGCTAATGGGATCAGCTGTCCGTCTGCACACGTCTTTAACACGCTGATTATTTTTAAACTGTTTGAAAATTTTGGTGCAGTCCAGCCCACAGTAAGATTTTTAAATGTGTGTGTTTTTTTTTTTTTTTTTTAAGTCTCTTCTGCTCTCCAAGCTTGCATTTATTGGATCCAAAGTACTTTTGAAATTTTGAAATACTTTTTACTATTTAAAATAGTAAAAAAATGTTTTCTATTTGAATATATTTAAAAATGTAATTTATTCCTTTGATTTCAAAGCTGAATTTTTAGCATCATTACTCCAGTATGATTTGCTGCTCAAAAAACATTAATTATTATTATTATTAATACATTGGAAAGAGCAGAGTAGATTTTTTTTCAGGTTTCTTTGATGAACAGAAAGTTCAGAAGAATAGCATTTATCTGAAATGGAAATATTTTGTAACATTATAAATGTCTTTATCATCACCTCTGATCAATTTAAAGCATCCTTGCTAACTAAAAGTATTAATTTCTATCATTTATTTTTAACAATAAATTATAACAATGATCAATAATTGATACATTTAATAAAAATAACAATGAATTAATAATAATAATAGTAATAGTAATACTAAAGACACACATTTGTGTTTCTAATAACGTTTGCATCTCCATAAGCATATAGAATGAACCATAAATAAATAAACAATTAATTAATTAATTCAACAATAATAATAATAATAATAATAATAATAATAAATACAAAAAAAAACTGTTGTCAATGTTATGACTACACAGCCACACATCAACGATCACACATGCATCATCTTGAGCCTCCATAATAAACATGCATGTGAATCAATGACAGCCATGAGCACAGCTTACAGCAGCTCTGCGTCATTAAACACAAGAGCACAGAGACGCTTCATCAGATGCTGAGGGTGGAAACGCTTAAAACCTCCACATGCAACAGAAAGACCAGATCCGCCCGATTCCTCCCAAAAACCACCTGACTACGACCAGATGACTGCTCAAACACACTTCAGCACTCGCCTGATGACCCCTGATATCTGTGATGATTAAAGATTATGCTGACACTGATGATTATATGCAGCAATTCTCACTGCAAGTTACCAGCTTTTGTTAACTTTCAAAAGTTAATTTGCTAAATTTCAACTGATTATAATTTCAATAGACTGCTTAAAAAGAATAAAGAGCATTTATAATAGTACTCACTGCTGTGAGCCTAAAAGTCTAATTTCAACTGAAATCATTTTAATTTACTGATCTAGTGTTACTTCATCACTGGCCTAGAGCGACAGCGACCTTTCACAAAATCCCTGCAATCACCCAGAACACCCTAGCAATTTTTTTTTAAATCAAATTAATATGTTAAATTGTCAGCGCTAGTTGCTGGTAATTACGTTTATCTTCTATCAGTAACTGTTGTAACTGTGAATCAGATGAAGACGGACAGACTGAAGCTGCGTGTGAACCAGGCGATCTGATTGGAGCGTCAGACGCTCAGTGAAGTGTGTGCGATCTGAGCCATCAGAACTAACTCAATTAACTCAACCGGTCAATCTGTAAATCTGTCTGAAATTTCCAATCCGTGCAAGAAACGTTCTTATAACATTCTGTCCATTATCAGGATTGACGACAGATGCGGCGACGTTCCGCGTTGATGCGTTTTAGGCGGCGTGCTATTACACTTAATTTGAAGTGCTCTTCTTGTCATAATTATCTCTCGTTCGTCTTCTCAGCACCAAAGAAAATGAAGAGAAGTTTCTTTGGCTGTCAGAAAGAGCTCATTACTTTGAATTGTCTCTCTATTCTGGTGTCTTATCAGTGCGAGTGAGAACTGGCTCCACTCATTTATGTCTGGCAGAAAGATGAAGCATCTCTATCACTGCTCACTCACAGCCATGCTTAATTAACATTTGGACCGCTTTCACTGTTCCCATCATGCCTGGTTACGCTATTGCACACACACACACACACACACACGTTTGTTGTTGTTGTATTGTTTTAAGTGAGCTTTTGAATTGTGTCAGCTCTCTGATTCTTAAAACAAAACTCATACTTTCTCCTGCTGTTAGTTTTTTAAATACCTATATTTACATTTTCTTATTAAAGGAATTGTCTTTCATTGTGTCTCTCTATTTGCAATGTCCTACCATACACTCAGAACACCCTAGAAACTGCACAGCAACACCCTAGCAACCACCTGGAACACCCTAGCAACACCTCAAAAACCACCCAAACACCTGCGTAACAGCTATTTAGAAAACGCTGGCCCAAATGCAAAGCAAAACCCTAGCAACCACCTAGCAATCCCCCAAAACACTCTTACAATCACATAGCAACCAGCCAGAAGCTACCACTCAGAACACATTAACAACTGCACTGCAACCGCCTAGAAACTTAACAGAACACTCTACAAATAACACAGCAACCATAACACACCAGCACCCACACAAAACACCCTAGCAACCACCTACAAACCACCCAGAACAACCACACTTACTAACCACTCAGAACATCCTTGCAACAACCTACTGTAGCAACCCCCAGAATACCCCAGCAACCACATAACGACCACTGATAACACCTGCAGTCACTCAAAACACACTAGCAACCACATAACAACCACCAATAACATGCCAACAACCACCCAGAACACCCTAGCAACTTCATAGCAACACCTCAAAAACCACCCAAACACCTGCATAACAGCTATTTAGAAACCTCTAGACCAAATGCAAAGCAAAACCCTAGCAGCCACCTAGCAATCCCCCAAAACACTCTTACAATCACATAGCAACCAGCCAGAAGCTACCACTCAGAACAAATTAGCAACTGCATTGCAACCTCCTAGAAACTAAACAGATCACTCTACAGCAACCATAACACACCAGCAACCACACAAAACCCCCTAGCAACCACCTACGAACCACCCAGAGCAACCACACTTAGCAACCACTTAGAACACCCTTGCAACAACCTACTGTAGCAACCCCCAGAATACTCTAGCAACCATATAATGACCACTGATAACACCTGCAGTCACTCAAAACACACTAGCAACAAAGCAACCGAAGAGCACAATAACCACCCAGAACACACTAGCAACCACACTTAGCAACCATCCAGAACACCCTAGTTTCTGCTTTGCAACTTAGCAACCACCTGTACGCCTTAGCAACTGCATAGCAGCTATTCAGAAAACCCTAGCAGATGCAAAGGAATACCCTAGCAAACACACAGCAACCACTACCAATCCCTCAGAACACCCTACAGTAGTAACCACTTAACAACCAGTGATAAGACAAAAAACCACCCACACTTAGCAACCACTCATAACACCCTAGCAACCAAACAGAACACCCCAGAAATAACATAGCAACCATCCACAATACACTAGCAACCATATAAACACTCAAAACGCCCTAGCAACGACACAACACAGTAACCAGCAAAAACCAATCAAACAGCTATTACCTAGCAACCAATTAGAACACCCCAACAATTGCATAGCAGCCACCTAGAAACCAAACAGAACACTTCACAATTAACACAGCAACCATAACATACCAGCAACATCCCCAGCAACAACACAGCAACAACCTAGAAACCAACCTAGAAACACATTAGTAGCCACCCTTAACAACCACCTAGCAACTCACAGAACACACTAGCATCACATAACAACCATCAATAACACATCAGCAAAAACACTAGCAACCACTCAGAATATCCTAGCAACCAAAAAGCAAGTCTAGCAACCAAAAAAACACCCAAGAATTAACATAGCAACCACCCATAACCTACCAGCAACCACATGACAAACAATCAGAACACTGTAGCAATACCATATCAACCTGTGAGAAGCAATCTCATAGCAATCACCTTGAACACACTTGCAACCACTTAGCAACCATCCAGAACACCCCAGCAACTTCACAGCAACCACCTGTACACCTTAGCAACCACATAGCAGCTACTCAGAAAACCCTAGCAAACACCGCAACAACTAGCAATCCCTTAGAACACCCTAGCAACCACACTTAGCAACCACCTAGAAACCAAACAGAACACTCCACAAACAAAAGAGCAACCATACAACACACCAGCAACCACCCAGAACACACTAGCAACCACACTTAACAGCCTCTGAGTGGCATCATCATAGCAACCAAACAGCAAGCACCTAGCTTGAAAACCCCAGAAAAAAACATAGCAACTATTCATGGCATACAATCATAGCAACAATCAGAATGCTTAAAGAATCACACAGCAACCAGTAAGAAGCAACCACATAGCAATCACATTGCGACCGATCAGAACACCCTAACAATCACACAGCAACCAATAGAAACCAAACAGAATACTCCAGAGAAAACACAGAAGCCATAACACACCAACAACCACGGAGAACACCATCAACAACACAGCAACCACCCATAACATACCAGCAGTCACACAGTAAATACTCAAAACACCCTACCAATGACATAGCAACCAGCAAGAAGCAAACACACAGCTATCACCTAGCAACCACTCAGAACACCCTAGTAATCACATAGCAACCACCTAGAAAGCAAACAGAACACCGCAGCAACAACACAGCAACCACCTAGGAGCCATCCAGAACACATCAGCAACCACACTTACGAGCCACCTAACAACCCCCATAACATCCTAGCAACCACATAATAATCACCAATAACACCAGCAACCACCCAAAACACCTCAGCAACAGCATAGCAACCACCTAGGAACCACCCAGAACACACTAGCAACTACACTTAGCAACCACTCAGAGCATCTAGCAACCAAGCTCCCAGCAACCAAAAAGAACACCTCAAAAATAACATAGCAACCACCCTCAACATATCAGCAACCGCATGGCAAACAATCAGAACACTGTAGCAATCTCATAGCAACCAGTGAAAAGCAACTACATACAGTAGCAATCACCTTGCCATCACCACTCAGAACACACTAGCAACCACTAACAATCACACAGTAAACTACACCAATCTAAACAGAACTAAAACGGAAATAGCACAGAAGCAATTACACATAAACAACCACTCAGAACTCCTGATCAACAACAGAGCTAGAAACCACCCCGAACACATCAACAACCACACTTAGCAACCTCTCAGAACATCCTAACAAACACATATTAACCACCTAGCAACCCCCAGAGCACCCTAGCAACCACATAACAACCACCGATAACACCAGTTGTCATCCAAAACACACTAGCAACAAGATAGCAGCCAAAGAACACAGTAACCACCTAGCTTTCAAACAAAGCACCCCAGAAGTAACATCCACTCAGAACCACTCAGAACACCCAATGACCTATCAACCACCCAGAACACCTCAGCAACAACACAGCAACCACCTAGGAACCACTCAGAACATCCTAGCAACCCAGAAATAACATAGCAACCTCCCACAACATATCAGCAACCACACGGCAAACAATCAGACACTGTAACAATCGCATAGAAACCAGTGAGAAGCAACTACATAGCAATCACCTTGCAACCACTCAGAACACACTAGCAACCACTAACAATCACATAGAAACTTACAGCAATCTAAAAACCAAACAGAACGCTCCAGAAATACCACAAAGGCCATAACACACGAACAACCACCAAGAACACCCCATCAACAACCACACTTAGCAAACCCCAGAGCACCCTAGCAACCACAAAACAATCACAGATAACACCAGCAATCACCCAAAAGACACTAGCAACAACATAGAAATCAAAGACCACAGTAACCATCTAGCAATCAAACAAAACACCCCAGAAATAACATGGCAACCATTTAGGAACCACAAAGAACACCCTAGCAACCACTCAGAACATCTCAGCAACCACACTGCAAACGATCAGACACTGTACCAGTCGCATAGCAACCAGTGAGAAACAACCACATAGCAATCACCTTGCAACCACTTAGCAACCACTAACAATCACATAGCAACCTATAGCAATCTAGTAACCAAACAGAACTAACACAGAAGCTGTAACACATGAACAACCACGCAAAACGGCATCAATAACAGAGCAACCACCTAGAATCCACCCAAAACGCATCAACAACCAAACTTAGCAACCACTCATAACATCATAACAAACACATATCAACTACCTAGCAACCCTCAGAGCACCCTAACAACCACCGATAACACCAGCAATCACCCAAAACACACTAGCAACAACATAGCAACCAAAGAGCACTGTAACCACCTAGCAACCATCTAGCAATCAAACAAAACACCCCAGAAATAACATAGCAACCATTTAGGAACCACAAAGAACACACTAGCAACCAAACAGAACATCTAAGCAACCACATAGCAACCACTCAGAACAACCAATGACCTAGCAACCACCCAGAGCACACCAGCAACCATATAACAACCTGAAAGCCTTACAGTTTTAAGCTTTTTAAAGTACATCAAACTTCCAGGATTTTTTTTTTATTCTTTTCACAATGAATGAAATTGGGTCCTTCCTTATGCTGTTTTCTTGTTCAAGAATTTTAGTCAAAAAAATAAAAAAAAAATCATGCCAAACTTTACATAACAGAAGCTGGATGAATGCATCTGAAAATGTTTAACTCAGGACGCACAGTAAGCTTTGTTTTTCCACTTCTGAAGTTTTGTGAGGGAGTTGCAGGAGTCTGCAGGTCTTGACTCTGTGTGTTTTATTATATCGAATGCCAGAGAGAGTCAAAAGACCTCGAGTAGTCATAGCATAAAGCAGTGCTCCTCTGAGGTCACGGCTAAGCATATTCCACTCTGCATATGGGCCAGATTAGGTCAATTACCGTCTGCCTACAGGGGCCCTGCGGAGCAGAGCGCACCGGCGAGGCTCGCCAACAAGCATCCCGCACCGGCTCCAAACATCACTGCGTTTGACGTTCCCTCACATGTTCTGAATATCAGCAAATGTTAAAGCTATAAGGAAGAGAGCTGCTATTCCACGCAGCAGGTCAAAACAGGAGATCGGTATCTCACACGGAACCGTCCATCACAACAGCTCAAGACGAACATCTCAGACATGTCAAGTTTCACAGGAGCCTGAAGAAAAACAAGGTTGTGTTCAATAACTAAAGCGTAATTCCCTTTAGTGTGGCACAAAAATAAACATTCATTTCAAGAGAAATTTCATTACATGTTCATATACAGAATGCCATGTTTGTTTTGGTGTAAAACTGTCATCTGGAACATATAAAGATCAGAGAAATCGTTCTGCACCTCATGTAGGGTTTTCTATACTGATGTCAGTTGCTTTCTAATTTTATTATCTAATGCTGATTTTGAAGATTATATTCCAGTTTTGTCATTTGAGGCTGATGATTTTGCATTGTGAATTTAAGTGCAGATCTAACGATGATGTCTGTGCTTTGTTCTCAAAGCTGACTTTAGAGATTTCAAAGTACAGTAATTTGATTATCTTATGCTGAATTTAGAAAAATCAGCGTGATTCTGTTATCTGATGTAGGTTTTTAAGCTTTCTTGGTTATTTGATTTCGGATATCGATATTTTTCATGTTATCTGATGCTGATTTAGATTTTTTTTTTATGCTGATTCTGTTATCTGATGCTGATTTTAAAGATTTCACATTGATTATTATCTGGTGCAGATTTGTTGTTTTCTAATGCTGATTTTGAAGATTCTTTGCTGATTTATGTTTTTTTCTGTTTTTCATTTTTTGAAGATTATATTACAGTTTTGTATTGTGATGATTTCTGTGCTAACTTTCTTCTCTGATGCTGATTTTACCAATTTCAAGGTTGTCTGATGCTGAATTTAGAAAAAAAAGTGATTCTGTTATCTGATGCTGATTTTGGAGATTTATATTGCTCATGTTATCTAATGCTAATTTAGTTTTTTTTATGGTGATGTTATTTTGTTATCTGATGCTGATTTTGGATATCGATTTTTTCATGTTATCTGATGCTGATTCAGATTTTTTTAATGCTGATTCTGCTATCTGATGCTGAGTTCAGAGATTCTGTTAACTAATGCTGATTTTAAAGATTTTACATTGATTATGTAATCTAGTGCAGATTTGTTGCTATCTAATGCTGATTTTGAAGATCCTGTGCTGATTTATGCTTTTTTTCTGTTTTTCATTTTTTGAAGATTCCAGTTTTGTAATGTGAGGCTGATGATTTTGTATTGTAAATGAGTGCAGATCTAATGAGGATTTCTCTGTTAACTTTGTTCTCTGATGCTGATTTTACAGATTTCAAGGTTGTCTCGTGCTAAATTTAAGGGGACAAATGTGATTCTGTTATCTGATGCAGCTTTTGAAGCATTGTTGGTTATTCTGTTATCTGAT
>JAHKKF010517717.1:14022-26693 GCA_019740295.1 Labeo calbasu | reverse complement strand
GCAAATGTCTGTGCCCGGGTGATCACCTTGCACCTCAGATCCAACCAAGCCATTTTGGGAGCTTGATTAAATAAATGCTTTATTTATAATGCGTTTTAAGCTATGAAATTTGCATAATGTTTTAATGGTACAAAGACCTCTTACATGCCAAAAGATCAAGGCAAATTTGATTTCTCATGTCATGACCCCTTTAAATCGGTTTGATTCAGTTCACAATAACAGTCCGAATGATTTATGCATGGATCTGATTTTCGAATTCAGTTTGCTGCAATGGCAGGGAAGATTATTACTGATAAAAGATTTGAATTTAAGGAGAAGTTCACAACCCGAACAAAAATGTACAGATAATTTACTCACCCCTTGTCATTCAAGATGATCATGTCTTTCTCTTTTCAGTTGTAAAGAAACTATGTTTTTTGAGGAAAACATTTCAGGATTTCTCTCCATATAGTGGACTTCTATGGTGCCCACAACCTTTTTCGACCTACCCTAACTGTCTTGAACCGGAATACACAGTATACGCAGGGATAGACAAGACAAGCATTTGAGGTTAAAATGTATATAATTTGTACATTTTTTGGAAAATAACTGATCGTTTCGCTACTTGCAGGCACCATAGAAGTCCACTATATTAAAGAGAAATCCTGAAATGCTTTCCTCAAGAAACATAATTTCTTTACGACTGAAGAAAGAAAGACACGAACATCTTGGATGACAAGTGGGTGAATAAATTATCTGCACATTTTTGTTGAGCTTCCCTTTAACATCGAAATGCAACTCAATTTTTTTTTTAACTTTTAATATGATGTTTATTTTAAAACCTATGTTTACTAATTTTAAGATACAAATAAGTTACTACCTTTAAACATCACCAGAAATGAGAAAAAACAAATCATTGAAGACTGTAAAGTCTTAAATCTATCTTTTGATTTATAAAAAATATAAGCACATGTTAAAGTCTGTGTAAAGGTATCAGAGAGTTGTTTTTTAAACACATTGCAAATGCTATAAATGTATTGATTAAAACACGTTACAAAGGCTGTGAACTATGTAGTACTGAATTGTGGACTTAATCCGTTAAACAGTTTTTCATCATTTTTGTGGTCAGGATTTTTTGGGCGGGGCTGAAATCATGTTTGGATGATGCACTGGAGCCACTGAGCATGGCCCCTCCCCTAAGACTATAATAACTAGAGCGCAGAAGTGTCAGTGGTTCACCATTCGTCACTGAAATGCATATTACCTGCAGCGGTATTTGACAGAGAGAGGGGCCGTTCACATATCGCGCCTAAAAACGCGTGGAAAACGCTAGGCACGCCGATTTTTACTCCTTTCCAAAGCGCTCTGTAGCTTGCGCTGCCGTGGCGTCTGCCGTTGCTAAGCAACCATGACCTGCACTCTCAATAAAGACAGGGAAGTTTCATCAAAGGACAAGCGGATTTCCAGCACTAAAAATCACTTGCTGTAGCTCTGCTACTAAATTTATTTAAAAATGTACAGCTATGATCTGTTGTTTCTCCATCTTGGCTGAGCTTTCAATGTTGTTGCGGGAAAGGATGAAGCTAATTGGTTGAATCTTGTCACATGACCCGCGGTGCGCTTGCAGCATTCTGAAAAGTTGAGATGTTTTCATCTCGATGCGGCGCGGACGCGCCTGAAAAAACCGAGCGCGTCGCTTCCGTTATGAGCGCGGCTGCCGCGCTTCTACATTTGAAATAACGACCTTGAGCGTGCAAAAGACGCGATATGTGAACGGCCCGAGGCGGCAGCTTTCCTGCAAGTGGGTGTGGTTTTAGCGCAGACAGTGGACACGCCCCCAACGTTTGAGAGCAAACAATACTGCCAAAGTCCCTTTAATGTTTAATGTCCCTTTAAGTCATTTCACTTGGCTGACATCTTTGAAACGCCTCTCGGACATGTGCAGCTCCTATCTCTTTGAATGGGGAAACATAAAATTCTCCAAAACTGTTCACTAAGCTTACAATTAAATTACATATTTGAAAACACCAATTAAACTGACAACAACTGTCTCATTTTTTATGTTCAAATACCATTAAAAAAGCTTGTTTTTTGCCTTCTAAGGGCAGCTGCAGTGACACGATGACTTTACTAATCAACAATTGGCTCTTTCATTTAGAAGGCAGGGCTTATCGCCATATTGGGCATTGCACTTGCTCTCATTCACAAGTAATGAGTGCACAATCTTCCTATATATAAAAGTATTTGATACTGCTTATTTTTTCAGGATAACTTTTTTTACAACTTATTTGCTTGTCTTTTTTTATTATTCAAATTTGGTTGGGTGGTTAATAACACATTTTTCTGTGGTGTGACCAACTCAGAATGCTTATTTCATATTGCTTTACACCAATTATAACTGCTTATCAAGATGCTTTCTTCTTGTTTTTTTCTTTTGTTTGGCTTAGTATTTGATTTGATATAACTGATATGTTATAATTTCTTTTAAATGTGTGTTCACTGTTCAAGAGGCTGCAATAAAAATAATAATACAATAAAGATTTGAATTGCGATTGCATGGTTTCAGAAGACTCTTTTGTAGGATCACTTTCATGATTCTGTTCTTTTTTTAGGCTTGAAAGCTCAATTAGATGGAAAAACATCATCTAGTACATTATTTAAAACTGAAAATGAGCAAATAATGACAAAATAATGAATTTTTGTACAATCTTTTTGAACTCGAGGATGGTAAAACTGGAAGGTTGCTGGCTCAGTCCCCACCACACAGTTCACAACATGTTAGTTTTTGTATCAATAAATGAGTTCTACAAGAAAAAAATGAAAGAGCTTTTTTCCCGAGGAATACTAATAGATTAAAAGCGGCAAGCTGATGGCTCCCTTTGTCATAGAGTTGCAGACAGAGATAAAGAAGCAATTCCGGAGGCGTTTGATAGAGGATTGGTATTTGGTTTTCATACACGGGAGCCACTGGTATGTAGCCGAGGATGCGGTGGGAGTGGTCATCACTCACGGACGCTCGGTGCCCAGGGTGTAGACTCCTGCTGCTACTAAGTCACCATAGACTGATGATAGTGTCAGCCACAGAACAATCTGCATTCATCATTTCTTATCTGCTGGGCCGCTGTGCTGATCCGGGAGATGCATCCTCTCGCTGCTGCAGGGTCAAGGACTGCATGATTGAGTTGAGTGTGTGTGTTGCTTTTTGACCCATACAGTCTACTCCCAGTCCTGGAATTACTTGTGATCAAACTGACATGACGTGTTAATGCACCACGGAAACGAACCGAGCACCCAAGTGCAGACGTGTAAGAGGATTGTCCCAGTTACTGTCACTTTTCCACATTGGGAGGCTAGGTTCGTGTCTATATACAGTATTAGAGTCTACATGATAGGAATCTGTAAGTGCATGTGTCTGTTTTATGGATGTAAGGGTCTTCACGGGCAAGCAATAACACAATGCTATCATTGTCCGAGGGACAGGTCATTTCCAAGCATCGTCCTCTAATGTAGAGCTCAGTACTCAATCAGGAAAATAGGAGGCCCGACCTTCACTGTGTCCACACCTTCTCTGTCACTTAAATAAGTATGATGTCCCAGGGATGCTCTGGAATGTGTTGATTGCTTGCTGTTGGTTATAAGTGCAGATACCTAGTCAAGTAGTTGTTTAGACAACTGAAAAAAAAAGAACACATAAGTAGTCCATACCACTTGTAGGTTTGTGGAGCCACATACAACATGTTTAAATGAGGAACTGACTGAAATGTAAATCTTTTGGAAAGATAATTAAAGGTGACATATCATGAAAATCTGACTTTTTCCCATGTTTAAGTGCTATAATTGGTCCCCAGTGAATCTACCAACCTAGAAAATGTGAAAAAGGACAACCTCGTAACTTTGTTTTGGTAAACCTTTTACTGCAAGCATCTGAAAAAAAAATTGTGCGTCAGATTTAGCTCCCGTGGTGTAGAAAGGTGATCTTATTATAATATTATCGGCCCTTAATCTGCACTCTTCCATTCACACCACTGCAATTGTGTTTTTACAATCGACAACGGTGTACCAGTTCTAACGCCATGGTAAAAGTTTAAACAAAGCACGCTAACTGTTCTGTCTTTGGCTGCACAGAACACTATTTAGAGTCCCAGACAAGAGAGCAATTTATTGATTTATTTACTGTATATTACACTGCAGCCACACAGATCAAATACTGTATAAACGTGTGGTTTTTCCCCAGCTGTTTACCTTCGTAAACATAAACATAAACATAAACTTGTGTGTATTTGACAGTTTAAGCGCAATAAGACATAAAAGAGAACTTAGTTTAGTACTCACATGCTGTGTGACAGCTGCTTTCTGTGTGCGTGCTTCGGATGTGTGTGCTCAGAAAACCATACAGAGCTGCTTGAAAGTTTGTGAAGCCTTTAGAATTTTCTACATTTTTGCATAAATATAACACAAAACATCATCAGATTTTCACACAAGTCCTGAAAGTTGACAGAGAATCCAATCAAACAAATGAGACAAATAGTCATTTATTTACTGAGAAACATGATCCAGTGTTAAATATTTGCGAGTTGCAAAAGTATGTGAATCTTTGCTTTAGTATCTGGTGTGACCCCTTTTTGAAGCAATAACCACAGGTAACATATTTTGTAACTGCTGATCAGTCCTGCACAACAGCTTGTAGGAATTTTAGCCCATTCTTCAGTACAGAAACACTTGAACCCTTTGATATTGGTGGGTTTCCTCTTATAAACTGTTTGCTTCAGGTCCTTCCACAACATTTCAGTTGGATTAAGGTCTGGACTTTGACTCAAGCTTTCCAAATCATTAACCTTGTTCTTTTTTAACCATTTTTTGGTATAATGACTTGTGTGCTTTTGGTCGTTGTCTCGTTGCATGACCCACTTTCTTCTAAGATTCAGTTGCTGTTATAATTCAGAATTCATTGTTCCAGCCAAGATGCGGCAAAGCAGGCCCAAACCTAGATACTACCACCACGTTTCACAGTTGGAATAAGGTTCTTATGCTGGAATGAAGTGCTTTTCTTTTTAACAGTGGTCTTGAATTTCCTCCATTTGAAAACAATCTGTCTGACTGTGGATTTGTGGAGTCCAAACTCTTTAGAGATGGTTTTGTAACCTTTTCTAGCCAGAGGAGCAACAACAACTCTTTTTCTGAGGTTCTCAGAGATCTGCTTTGTTCATGCCATGATTCATTTCCACAAACATGATCAGACTTTGATAGATTCCTGTTGTTTAATTAAAACAGGGCATACACTGGCACCTGATATTGATTGATAACACATCTGAACAAATGGACTCTAATTTCAATTTAAAATTAATTGCTAATCCTAGAGATTCACATACTTTTGCAACTCATAAATATTTAACACTGGACCATTTTTCTGAATAAATAAATGACAAACTGTATTTGTTTGATTGGGTCTTTGTCAACTTTCAGGACTTGTGAAAATCTGATTAACTTTTTGGTCATATTTATGCAGAAATATAGAAAATTCAAAAGGGTTCACAAACTTTTAGGCAGCACTGTATATCAGAAGTTTAAACTAATGTGGTTTAAAATGCATGATTTCAGCACAACAGACATGATAATCAAAGCCAAACAAATGTTTTGTTTTGGCAGAATATCTGAGGTACGAACTGTAAAGGCACAGCTCTTTTTTGGAAAACAGGAGCGGGCAGCAGCAGCTCATTTGCATTTAATGAGACATGCACGAAAACAGCGTGTTTCTGCTTCCATTCAAAATGGGGATTTTCAGAATGATATAATAAATGATCTGTGAGGTATTTTGTGCTGAAACTTCACAGACACATTCTGGGGACACCTGAGATTGAAAACAGGCATAATAGGTCTCCTTCAAAGCTGGTGAAGCTGCAGGCCGTAAGTTTTGCCTCTTTCTTGCCATTTCTGCAATTGCAGAATTATCTTCTTTACTTGGGTTGTGCGTCTGCATGACTCCTCAGCGTAGATGAATCTAATGTTTTGAGGCGTATGTGTGGGCTGTCAGTCAACGCACCAGTGTGGATATTCACTGTACTTTGGAATTACAGATAATACGTCTTGGAAGTATGCCCAAAATAAGAAGTTTCATCAGAAAATGTCATCTGAACAAGTAACATGTCTGGCAATTTTGTTCTGACCAACTGAAAAAAGTAGTTGTACAATAATTCGCACTACCAATGATAATTAAATCCAATGATCACAAAGTTAGCTCAGATCACTTCAAACTAGTGTTGCACGATATACCTGTACTTAAAAAGTATCACGATGCCCTGCTTTTAAAAATGCTATGATCCGCATTTTACTAGTACCGGTACTTTAAGTGTGTGTCTTTGTTAGTGAATGGCGCAGACGCTGTTTTGTTTACTGCACAGAAACGCGTGTAGCTCGCGGTGTTTTCAGCCTCTGCCGCCTCAATATATGAGTACATGAACACATAAACATAATCTCTAGAACTGCTCTGAGCATTTTACCGTTTCTTTTGCGGAAAACTATATAATGAAGACCCTAGAGGTCTTCACAGCAACCCGTCAAAATAAAAGTTCCGTTTAACTTGACAGTCTGAATTATATTAATATATTACTTAATGTAAAGATAGTACTATTAATAATAATAAAAATATTATTAAAACAATGTTTAAGGAATATTTACCAGAAAAAAAATATTTACCAGAATTTACTTACCAGAAAATTGTAAATACACAACACAGTATTTCTGAAAATAAATAAATAAATATCCTATAATAAATGAATTATTTATCAAATCTAATGATCCTTTATAAATTCATTAGACATGCTTTTAATTATTAAAATGTAATGAAACGATTAAAATAAAATCCAGAAAATTAATGGAAAACAGAGATTCACAAACAAAACTGAATTTGAGAAAAATAATAAAACATATTTCATAGGGCCTTAAAAACATCATTTAAAATAATATTAATAACAATAACAATAATAATAAATTTCCTTCTAAATTCTGCAAGGGTCTTGATTTCAATCAATTAGACATGCTTTTTGATAAATACTTTTTTCATGTAACCATTAAAATAGAGTAGAAAAATTAAAATGGAATTGGGAAAAATAAAACATTTCATAGGGCCCTCTTTATTTTATTTGTTTATTTGTTTTATTGTATGTATTGTATGTCACAATATAAACTGTTGTTGTGAAATAAAATTACTCCATCTTATTTTACATGAAATAAGATTTGGATTTATCTTTTAAGCTAACTTACCAAAATAGCAAAGATCTCTACATACCTGTAGGCTCGGTAGTTGTTCACCATAATCCTGTGCAGTGGCACTGGCATGTGATTATTTACTTATTTTTATTGAAATGCTTTGTTTTAATAGATAAAATAACTATGGTCTCCATTTGGATCATCGAGTATTCAGTTACTTTTCCTGTTGTGCTATGTTTTCGATGTATCGCTTCAGTAGTAGTATCGTGATATTTTAGTCAGGTATCGTATCGAAGTCAAAATTTTGGTATCGTGACAACACTACTTCAAACCATGCAAATTATTATTATTGTTATACTTTTTTTCTTAAATTGTTAATGTTAATAAAATTAACATTGCCTGATTATGTGTATTGAGTGTGTATTAGCGTTATCTGTAGTTTTAGCGATATAGTCTTCTAGACGTGATTCCTTCTGTATGTATACAGACGCGAGATAATAATGCAAAGTAGAACAGCGGCAAACTCGAATATCACACAGAAACCGACCTGAATCACTCAAATCACAAAACATTATTACAAAGTTACTGTTGTGAATTGTTAATTCGCTCATAAACATTTGTAAAAGAAACTAAGAACAGGTGTGGTGTGCGTTCATGACATAAATTTAAGAAATGGTACGTTTATTCTTGATGCGCAGCGAAGAGGATTAATATACTTGTCGTGGTGTGGAATAAAAGAAATCAGCTTTCACCTACAAGCCTATGTATTATACAACTTTATTTGTCTGTCTAAACGAGTAAAGTGAGTCCAAAATAAGAGACGTGCTGAGTGTGTCTAGACGCAGGAGGACGTTATCGTAAATACAGCCACTAACCAAATGCAGCTGAGCAGAACGGCCGCCATGATTCACTCTGGCTCCTTTATGACAGCTGATTATCAATATGAATGAACCTCCGTCAATTTTCCTTCCCTGTTATCCAAGTCATCATCTCCTCGGTGACATCGTGGTCACTCCTTAAAACAAAATTAGGTAGAAGGAAAATAAATAGCCAGTATCTCAGGTTAGGTTTGGACAGGCACATTCGGGAATCATTTACTTTTGTAGCAGATTTAGAAATGCAATTTAGTTATAGTAAACAGGCTGCTGAAAAAGAACACATTTGAATTCAAGCTACACCCTTGAAATCTCGCTATGTTGTTTTCAAATGCCTCAAGGAATGTCTGTTGAGAAAATATGCAGCTATACATTTTTAACCACGCAATTCTTTTTCACAAACCCCCTCCAGAGAACTTTATAGGCATTGCAGTATGTGCCCTCTCAGTAATTGAATCATTATGGAAACCTCCATAAAGAGTAAATCAACAGTGTTTAAGACGACCAGAAACACATCCTACATCATTTACACTTTCTCAACATCAACTAAACTCTTATTTTCACCAACAGTTTCTGGAAAGATGAGTTGCCGGTTTTTGTCGTTGAAGGTGCAACCCAGCACAACAACACTGCATGCTACACAACAGCACACAGCTACATGTTTGGCCTAGATTAATAATTTACAAGTCTGACCCTAGTTACTCATAGTTACTTCTCCTTCCTGTCTAATTAGGATAGAGCTTGTGCAAACCTTTAGATAACCCTTTTGAATTTTGCATAACAAAATATCAAACCAAGGAGCATTTGTATGGAAGCCTGTTTTCGTCGAAAAACGTAATTGCAACTTTTTATCTCACAATTTGGTATTTTTTTTCTTACAGTTGCTTGTTTACATCTCGCAATTCTGACTTTTGTTTTTTGAATTGTGAGATATAAACTCACAATTGCGAGTTATAAAGTCAGAATTGTGAAATAAAAACTTGGAATTCTGAGAAATAAAGTCGCAATTCTAATAAATAAAGTCAGAATTGTGAGATATAAACTCGCAATTTTGAGAACATATCAGTCTTTTTTATTTAAAATCCAAACTGGACTGTAACTTGCAAGGTTATATCTAAAATAATAAAAATTATTTTCATGCAGAATTGCATGAAAAAAGTCAGAATTGCGAGATCCAAACTTTTATCTTGCAATTCTGAATTTATTTCTCTAAACTGTGAGTTTGTATCATGCAGTTCTGAGAAAAAAGTCAGAATTGTGAGTTTATATCTCACAGTTCTAAAAAAATAAGAATTGTGAGTTTTTTTCAATAATGTTTTTTTTTTATTATTATTTGGTGGCAGAAACAGGCTTCCATACATTTGCAAATGATGGTGATTGTTTTTAAAATTTTATTTTTATTAATTTAATTTTGTTGAACTTTATTCAATGGAACAACTAAAATATAGAGCAATTACAACATTCCCACCTCAACTTTTTAAAATAATTAAATATAATAATAAAATACGAGTAAGTAAAATAATAAATTAACATAAGATTATAGTTATCAGTACAGTATTTGTTATTGTTAAAAAATGAACAATTCTCATCACTTCACAGTAATTATTATTTAACATTCTTATTATCTACTTCTTGGTAAATTGTAAAAAAGGGGGTCTATATCTTATTAAATATATCTATTTTTGTCAAGGTTACTGTAACTGGGCGTATAAACATAAAGGGGTTGTAAGCAGAAATAAAATATATATTTTTTCCAAATATGTTTTGTCTTCATTTTGAAGATTGATTATTTATTTATTCATTTAAAATGTAAAATGCATTTTCTGAAATATTTTGCTTGTACAATATTTTTTGTAATATTAAATTAATATTATTAGGCTGTATTATTATATTATATTATATTATATTATATTATATTATATTATATTATATTAAATTATTCAAATATTTTTCATTATGGCTTTACTATTTACTATAACTAAATTGCATTTCAAATATGCGATACTCTATGTGATAAAGTGGCCAAACTCCATGTGCTGCGCTTCGATCACATCATATTTCCTGCCTAAACTCCCACTACCAATTGAGTGCCTATATGCCGTGATGGCATCTGCTCTGTGATGGAATCTGCTCTGTGATGGAATCTCTGACATAGTTGGGACGCATTACTCAACAGTGACAGCTACAACCTGTCTGACAGATGGACCTGCATCAGCTAACATACAAAGCAATCACAGAACAATCTTCAGACACTGAATGCAGCATCAAGAGCACCCTGATTGTGGCATAGGAAGCAGCTCCTGTTCATTGATGCACCCTTCATTCTTCTCACACAGCTCATTTAGGTTCCATCACCTTTATTGTTCAGACTGTCAAAATAAATAATACTACTTAAATTTTTCAGACTCATTTTGAAGACAATATTTTACATGATAAATCACTGCTGGAATCATAGCTCCTCAACTCATTCCTATAGGAGGAAGTGGTAATACAAAGGGCTTTTACACTGTGCTTAACCCCAGGTTATCGTTGTTCTAAACCACACTTTTAAGGAACGTTTCTCATTTTTATTTTACATGTAATTTAGAATCGGGGTTAGCACCACTTTTTAATCAGGCCTATCCACCTTGTTTTTCAATGTGGAAGTAAGCCTATGGACGAGACTTCCATATAGGGAATAACAAGAAGAATAACAACGTGCAGTAAACTGAATGCATTACAAACCAATGTGTTCATAATTAAGAAAATACATTAAAATAATATGGTAAGACACTAATTTGCAATATCAAGCAGCAAAACGAGCTGCTAGCTGGACGCAGATGAGACCTGAAGCCAGACCCACAGAATTTACAAACGGCCCTGCCCGCTTTTACGGGAAAAATAAATAGGTGGATAAAACTCACCTTCATAGTCATTAACACATTTTAAAAATCTTGCAATATTTAATATATAAGCCTTTATTATTTTTCAAATCTACACCTACAAGACGACATGAAAAAAATGTTTTGTTTTTTTTCCACGCAAAACAACGACTTTTTAAGATGAAAATGACATGGAATTACCCTTAACCAGAAGACGGCAGCAGAGGATCACTCATTGGCTGCAGCTGCCATTTCAACTCCCATAGTTTTTTTTTCAGGTCTTGCTTTCGATTTATTTTAGTATAACAATTTTTTTTACTGCACTTAAGTATATAGTATAGCAAGTGCAGTCATTAAAATAATAAATAAATAAGCTTAGACACAAACAGTCTATAATGGTGAATTATTTAAATACTTATAGTTCACTACAAATTAAATAAGTTAAATATTAATGGTATACGAATTAAATAAAGCATTAAAATGAATCAGTATGAATTTGAAATATTTTATATTTAATTTAATTTTTTACATACATTTAATAACAGCTTTATCTTGAACTGTAAACGCTATTAAATAGCCTACAATTAACCAACAGAAACTTGTTGCTGCTGTAGTTTTGTTACTCTAAATTTAGTCTGAATCATTTAAGACTAAGCTTTATTTTTGACATCGGCTTGTCACATGTTTCCTTCTGTTATTACTATCAGTCATATGAAATGTCTCGCGGCATATTTAGCGGTTTACTCGCGTAATTTTTTTTACACTGGCGTTTATCATGCTTGAAACGGTATGCATGGACGTTTGGTCCTCTTAGACAAACAAACTTTTCCTCAAATTGTGAATAGATTATGTAGAAAAAACGAGCAAACGGCACCCATATTAGTTGAAAATTGTGACCGAGCTGGTTTAATCCGTGCATATGTTCACTTGTTCACCGTGTTCAGAAAAAGGTGAATAAATACACAGGATTCATTGGTAAACCGGGGTATATTTGAGCAGTTTGGAACGTGAAACAAGAAACGGCAGGATTCCCTTTACCTGTTTAGAGCTAGCTGAGTGTTATGACTAACGTTAGTTAAAAAAGAAACAAAGATGAGACAATCTTCAGCAACTTTAAATCTGCTTCAGTTCAGTCAGTTTAAGTATGTTATCCAGAAAACAACCAAAAACAGAAAATTCTAATGATTATGTCAGAAAAAGCGGAAAGGAAACATATCCACCTTCTTCCTGAATAACCGATTAGCGCCGCCATGATGGATTCTTAACTTCTGTTCGGATGCTCTTGTGTTCCCGTCTCCATTGAAATCCACGTTAAAAGTGGGGTAAAAAGTTTGACTGAATTTATTTAAACTGATCTTTTTAAATGTAGCCAAATCTAAAAATGTACACAGGGTTAAGCTGTGCGTTATAGTGATGGGAGAAACGAACCTTTTTGAAGCTTCGAATCAATTGAACCTTTGCAAAATTGAAGCTTACGCTAGTGATGCCTGCTGGTCAAAAGTGTGTAAATGCAACAAAAACTAAGACTACAACGTGCCAAAAAAAAAAAAAAAAAAAAAAAACAGCTTTTAAAAACTCATTGCAAATGTTTTATTGAAATTATACATTCATTGCAATAAAAATAATAAATACCATTAAATATGATGTGTCAGTATAATATGCGGATTTTTTTTTAGATTTTATCATTTGCAGGGCTTGTTTTGTTTGTTTCATGGGGACCTCGTATATAGAGGCCAGTAAGAGACTATTA
>JAHKKF010517717.1:0-13972 GCA_019740295.1 Labeo calbasu | reverse complement strand
TGCTCCGATATCGGGTAAAAACCCTAGACGCTGCTCTAAACTCAATGAACTCGCGTGATTCACGGGTTTACATAGATCGTCGACCCCAACGGCAAACCATTGAAGTTTCCATATGTATCGAAACAGTTATGACGTAATGAAGTCTCGTTTATTGAAATCACGCGACGTTTGCAGTTTGATACGCGCTTCGAAGCACCGTTTCAAAACAAATGATTCACAAAAGTTTCGAAGCTTCACGAAGCAGTGCTTTAAAACTGCCTATCACTAGTGCGTTAATTTGACTAGAAACACCATTAAATAGAACCAGGTTTAAATGACATAGCTAGTGTTTACACATTTCTTGGGAATCAACTAATTACCTGTTGACTTTGCATATCAAACTGGGATAGGAGAAAGTATTTTAATCCAGCAAAAATGACACACTCCACCTCTGAACCAGACTAAAGCTTGTTCTGATGCTAGAAGAACTTGGAACTTTGGTGATCTAAAGCATCCGGCTGCCTGTAAGGCTGTTTGTATTCCAAGTATAAAAAGTGTATAAGGGAATCAAATATCGCTTGTAAGATTATTTAAAGAATCAGCCGGGGAAATCGTATTTGAACATTGTATGTGTTCTATCAAACTCTTTATAAAATGTTTGTTTGATTCTTTTCTGTGTCACTTGCACTTAGGCAAAATGACATGTTGTGTTGGAGAAGACCCAGCTTGCAAAGTGTGAGATAACCCACAAGAGTGTGTAACAAAGGCAGAGGCTCAGGTTTGTTCTCAGTGTGTGTGTGTGTGTGAGAAGAAGACGTTAGCCTGTTGAAGTGTAAAGCAGAGACTTCACAGAGAAATCTCTGGTGGATGGAATCTCAGGCCCTACAGTGTTTCAGACTTCACTGAACGCACACATCACAGGATTTAAGTCTAATTGAACCGCAGAATCTACCAGGCACAGAGGGTGAAAGCTTTTCTTGTATTATATAATACAATCTTCAATTTTTGATTAGAGAGCTGTCAAACACTACGCTTTGTACTGCAGGAACTATAGCGAGAGTCAAAAACAGCAATTTTATAGCTATCATTATTAGCAGTATTCATTATAATTAATATAAATATTCACTAATACAAAATATGTACCAAATCATTATTATTATTATTATTATTATATTAATCTACAATCTATGTTGTATTAATATTCATGTTTTTAGGTAGCTTCATGAAAGCTACAAGAGAGCAATGGCCAAAAATGTAGCAAATCATTATTATTATAAGCTATTATTATTATTATTGTTATTGTCAATATTCACTAATACAAAAAAACTAATGTTTTTAGGTAGCTTTGTGAAAGCTACAACAAAGCAATGCCCCAAAAATTTAGCAAATCATTATTATTATAAGCAATTATTATTATTATTAATCATATTTTAAAATGGCTATTATTATGATTAGCAGTAGTATAGAAATATTATTAAAAAAAGTATCATATATTAAAAAGATGTAGCAAATCATTATTATTATTACTATATTAATCTCAATATTAATTAATACAAAAAGTATTAATATTCATGTTTAGGTAGCTTCATGAAGGCTACAACAAAGTAATGGCCAAAAATGTAGCAAATCAATATGATATGATATTATTATTATTATTATTATTATTATTATTATTATTATTATTATTATTATTATTATTGTTGTTGTTGTTGTTCTCAAAATTCACTAATACAAAAACATATTAATATTCCTGTTTTTTAGGTAGCTTCATGAAAGCTACAACAAAGCAGTGTTGTATCAAATCAATATTATTTAGAAGCTATTATTATTATTAATCATATTTTTAAACAGCTTCATATTATTGTTATTAGCAGTAGTATAGAAGTATTTACTACGAAAGCATTGTTTCTCAAATAGGTTAGTAAAAGCTATTCATAAGTCACAAATAAAACATTGTTCAAATCATTTTAGGAAGCTATTATAATAGTATTTATATTTCGTATTTTATGTGCAAATTAAGATTACAAATTAAACCAATAAATCTTGTCAACACGATGATGATGACTATTATTTATGAAGCTATTTGAAAAACATTGTAAGTTATTATTATTGTGTTAATTAAAATACTTATTTTTTTCAAATAGCTCCATAAAAGCTATATTAATAATTATTATTATATAGATTAATACAATAGCATGAATAATCATGTTTCTCAAATAGCTTAATAAAAGCTATTCATGAGTCATCAGTAAAACAATGGTTCAAATTATTTTATGAACCTATCACAATAGTTAGTGTTTATATTTCACTATTATGTGTTTTTCAAATAGCTTCATAAAAGATAACCAATAAAACCAAAAAATCCTGTCATGTGTTTATGATTAAAAAGCTATCTGAAAAAAAACATTGTTAGTTTTTAACATTGTTAATTATAATAATCAGTTTTTCCAAATAGCTGCATAAAAACTATATTAATATGGATTACTACAAAAGCATTAATAATCATGTTTTCAAATAGCTTTATAAAAGCCATATTAATAATAATAATTGGAAAATTCACTATGTGATGTGTTGATCAAATAGTTTTAATAAAAGCTATTCATAAAATGAGTGACTCAATAAATGATGATTATATGCATTTTTGAAATAGATTAGAAGCTATCCAGTATCATTATTATTAATATTGATCTGTTGGTCCACTCATTTTATATACAGCTAGTTCAGTTATGAGCTATTTACTTTTTTGGATCAATTTGAAAAATGTCTAGTCATCACTGTAAATGTCTGAGGTTGATGATCAATGTTGTATTGCAGCCAGACAGAAATAACAAACCCACAAAAGGTATCTGTAACAAAACCAGCATTTGCAGGACAAGTAATGCTACACTGCCTGATTATAAATGTGGAAGTCATTAAAAACTCATTGCCAGATACTCGAACAGCTCTCTGCTCTAAATGATATGGGAATGGTAGAAGAAACGCATTACGGCCAAACATATTCCTGAAGTACCACTGCGAGTCCAATGTTTTCAGCACGCTCAGGATATTTTCTAAAATCTGTCCAGCTCTTCTCAATAATCCGCTCAAACAACGCGCTTTTCCGTTGGTTTGCATCACTGGCCTGGCAAAGCTTTCTCATTTGTATGTTAAGTTAATATTTTCACGATGCCCCAAGAAAGTGGGGCAAGGAGAGAGAAGGATAGAGATGAAAACATACAGCAGGCATGGAAACAGATGGTACTTGCTTTGTTTGCAGCGCTCCGCAACGAAATAATGGATTATGGGAAAATATTTTGCCCGCACGTACAAGCGCACACAAATCATACCCCTCAAAACACCCAGACCACCCCAAAAATAAAGAATATCATTTACATTTGATGTATGATAGCTATTAACTAGCACCTCATACAATCATTTTAATGAGATAAATATAGAACGGTGTCCAACCTGTTCAGCTCTAATCTCATTTCACATGACAGCACTGGAAGCAAGAAGGGAAAGTTGCCTTTAGCTTTATACATTACGGTGTGCGTGCTTGTCACTGGTGACAAATGGACCTGCTTGTAGGGACTTTCAGACCATAAATTACAGATAATCATATGGGTACTTATAAAATAACCTAATGGAGGCTCTTTAACCATCCCTAACATCCTAAGCTCCAGGGCATTATGTGCAAAAGTCCTCCACGCTTGATAGAAGTTCATCTTTTTCTTTTTAAAAATAAAATGGTCAGAGGTTGCAAAAGTTCACATATTCCGCTAAATATTTGTCCTAGAAAGAACCGCTTCCATTTTTTGGCCACCCAACCTTTCAGATGTTCCGATAAACCCACAAACCTGTTGAGTATAAAACCTGCTGAAATATCTGTCAAGATCAGTACATAAGCTCGTCACTTCAGCATTTTAGCAAGAGCGAGTGTCATTTTTACATTCCTACGATCTTAACTTTGTGTTTTGTGTAAGCAGAAGATCAAATGAGGCCCAAAAGTGAATCTGTAATCTATTTTTGATGAAACTACCAGACCTCCCGTGGTGAGACCCCTCAAACTACAAAATAAGAAGGGTCTTTGTAAGGATTAGTGGCAGTCTATCTCCAACTTCATTTAGCAGACACTTTAAAGGGCTTAAAGTGGGTTTGAAGCCCAAGGCGCAACCACACATGGGTTTTATCATAATTGAGATGGCAAATGTTCTGTTAAGTGATGGTTAGCACGACTGTAACTGCACATCCGCTATTCAAAACTTCAAGCTTTCATTTTATGCAATGACAACATGTTATCTCCACACACACATGTGCAGTGCTGCTTAAATGTTTGAATCTGGCTCAAGTCAAATAAAAAATAAAACAGCACAGAACTCATGTATTTTGAGCAGATCTACATACTATAAGAGTAAATTATTGCATCAAACTAAATCTCCAGGACATAAAAATGATTCTGTTTGAGAGAAATTTTTGCATCAGTCAGTACTCATGAGTCGTTTCAGAGGATACCTTGCTTTGCCATACAGTGGAGATCAAAAATAGAGAACAATCTGCAATTTCCTACATTTTAATGCCACTGCTTAGTCCTATTTGAAGTTAGAAGGGTAGTTTTATAAGCATATTTCATAAATTGTACTATAAAAAACCTAAATGAGATATCTGAAAAACAGTTATTGGTGTTAATCTGGCACCTTGCTCTAATTTCCTTAATTATATGACAAACCCTATTTAACTGGCAGCATTCCTCCAGTTTTCACTGAAATTGCAAGATGGCGGGACACTCTACGGTGACTGAAACCCTGTGACAGGAGGTTGTCCAGATGAAGGTCAAAGGGCCCTTACAGCCATTGCAAGAGAAGTTGGTCAATCCAAATCTGTGATTTTTCAACTATTGCTGCTTTACAAGGACACCAATTAATTTAAGTCCCCCAAAAAGGCTGGTCGTCCACATAAGACAAATGCGCAGCAAGACAGGATAATATGGAGATTCTCAATTGGGAATCGGTTCAGCACTGCAGCTGGAATTGCTTGCCAGTTCAGCACTGAACGGGGTCTGGATCTGTATCAGCATGTTTAAGAGAAGTCAGACTAAATGCGCACTCTGCAGTGACCAGAATCAAAAGCTCACCTTTGCTGAGAAGCATGTTCTGTAGAGAGAGGAGAGCTGGTCCAAAGTTCATTTCAGTGATAAGATCCAGTTTCATTTATTTGTCTGATGGGAAACATTTTGTTCTGGGTCAAACTGAGGAAAAACGGAAGCCCAAGTGTGTAAAGAAGTCAGTGAAAGGTGGAGGAAGAAGTGTTATGGTTTGAGGGATGTTTTCTGCAGCAGAAGTTGGGCCTCTTATACAGATACATGGCAGAGTGAATACAAATGTTTATCAGAACCTCCTTCAGAAACATGCAGTTCCTTCCCTGCAAGCATCTCACAATCAACCTGCAATTTTCATGTAAGACAATGCTCCAGTAACACTGCAAAATGGGTACAGTAGTTCCTTGAAGCTAAGAACACTGAAATAATGAAATGGCCAGATAGAGTTCTGATCTAAAACTCTTTACAATAAAGATATGCCTAAGAAACCCACTACAGTTACCAAAGAGTGGACCAAGATCACACCAGCGCAGAGTGAGAAACAAGTGATGTTCTGCGGCCGCTGATGTGCTGAAGTCATTCAAAGCAGAGGCCTCTACACTTCCTACTAATTTCTGACAGCTGTAACCTTCCGAAAATTTAGTTTTATTCTTCTTTCGTGCTACAGTGGTTACTGTTCTCTAATTTTGATTGCTGTGTTTACCACAAAATAAAGTTTGATATTTTATCAAACATGTTAGTAGAACAATGGAATATAAAGATTAACAATATTTCAGAAAAAAATCAAGTATTGTTCTCTAATTTTGATCTCCACTGTATATAATAGCATTTTTTCCTGCACAAGATGTCAGAGTAACTGAAAAATATCTAATTAAAAGATGTTCCATGTCTTTCTTTCTTCAGTCTTCGGACGAAAATATTTCAGGAATATTCTCCATATAGTGGACTTCAATGGTGCCCACGAGTCTGAACCTCCAAAATCAAAGTGCTCTAAACAATCCCAACCAAGGAAGAAGGGTCTTGTCTAGTGAAGCGATCTTTTATTAACAAAAAAAAAATGAAATGTACAATGTATATATATTTTTTACCTCAAATGCTCATCTTGTCTAGCACTGCGATACTGTTTAATCCGGGTCAATACAATTAGGGTAGTTCGAAAAACTCCTATCTCATTTTCTCCTCCAACATTAAAATTGTCCTACATTGCTCTTTTACCTTTTTGGTAAAGGACGTTTGACCTTCTTTGCACATTCACTTTGTAAACACTGGGTCGGTACTTCTGCAGCGATGTAGGATGATTTTGCAGTTGGAGGAGAAAATGAGATGGGAATTTTTCGACATACCCTAACTATATTGACCCAGATTACACTGAGTACGCATGCACATCGCAGAGCTAGACAAGACAAGCATTTGAAGTTAAAAAGTATATAAAGTCCAATAACCGATCGTTTTGCTACATAAGACCCTTCTTCCTTGGCTGGCATCATTTAGATCCCTTTGAAGCTCCATTTAAACTGTATTCTGGAAGTTCAAACTCGCAGGGGCAAGTTCAAAGTCGCTTTACGATCGAAGAAAGAAAGACATGAACATCTGGGATGACAAGGGGGTGAGTAAATTACCTGTAAATTTGTGTTCTGGAAGCGAACTACTCTTTCAATGATAGTATCATAACTGATAATATATACTGAAAAAGGAAAAAAAACCCACACGATACCATGAAAGCCTTTTATTGAACCGAGATGTAAAATATCTTTTTTCTTCATGTAAAGTATTCGGTAGTTTACTCCTGTTGATTTTAACTTTAATAAAATTGAGAAAAAACAACTTAGTGTGTGTTGAAGGTATTGTGTTTCTGAATTTCGACATTAATATTTCACATTGTGCTTTGACTGAATATTCATAAGTGAGAAACCGTTTCCATAGACCTCCCTACCAGGTGTATTTGCATATAATCTCATATATTTGATATTATTTCATAATATCATACTATAGATTCAAATTATGCCATAATATAGTAATGCAAAGGGATTTTTAGAAATGAATAAATGTTGAAAACAAAATATATATATATATATTTGTTGCCTGAAACAACATTTTTGGGCTGACAAAACAGAGAGAGTAACGCAATTCGTATTTCCTCAGAAATGAACGTTATGAATGAGAAACGTGATTTTACAATACATGTCCAAAAACCAGCTGGTTAAGGTAACGGATGGTCTCAGGTAGTTCAGAGTTTGTAGTTCAGTTTTTGTAAAAGCAGTCATTTTCATTAGAGTAATAAAATATCATTTGTACGAATCCAACCGGATGGATCCAGATCAAGGCTGATCATCTTGTACAGTGAGAGCATCAGTCCTCTAAAGGTCCATCTATTTTTTTCCCCCATACCTCTCAGTCCTCCGGATGTCGGTAAAATGTCTCTCTCTTTTTTTTTTTTTTCGGCGGCACAGAAGTCTCATCAGATCGAAGGAGGATTTCATAGTGACCCTCCTCCCGGCTGTTTTTCACCTGGTGATAATAGCTCCCAGATGTCCTACTGATGAATCAATGGTGCTTTTAGTCCAGTCCCACCACCATTGTTTTCCTTACGTGGAGCAGGTGGGATGTATGCTGTCGAAATAAAAATAAGTCATCATCTATCAACAGTATGTGGAAATCAAGACATCAGTGATGGGCTGCAACATGGCACCCGTCTCTCATCGTGGCTCTCTGATTTTCACCTTTCATCTCACGTGCGCACGTACGCTATAAACCGTGCCGAAAGGAAATGCTAGATGATACAGTAGCACAGTAGAATGATTTTACAGAAGGTTCTGAAGGCACTTGATTTCATTACAGACAGCAACTCCATGTTCCTTAGCGAACGGCTATCTTTACGCACCTAAAGAAAACAACTGCAAGCGGACAGGGATTCAGATCCATACTAGCAGCAGGTACAGCGTGATGTTAAACAGTTCTCTACAGCTGTTGTTCAGCAGAGCCGCGCTGAAATGAAAGGTCAACCCAATGATTCTCAGTGAGAGACGGTGTTCGTTGTGTCAGCTGCGTGATGAGCTGTTAATATCGATTCAGATGAGTGCGGTAACATACCTGATAGAACAAAAACACGTCGAGTAAGAATGAAACACGTAATGCCCGGAACGGGCAATGTCTGTTAAACTCGATCAGTTAAAGCACAAAGGACGAGTACAGGAAGGCCCCATCTGTCCGAAAACAAACTTTACATTGAGATTGTATTCCCCAAACACCCTTAAAACAACACACATTTGCGAAGCCCCGATGTAACATCAGAGCACGAGGACCTACAAAAAGCGCGACTGTATTTGACATGTCTCTATTTTCAGACGTGATTAAAAAACGAAAACTTTTTTTCTCCCAAACGATCATTCGTTTTTTTGTTACCATCATTGTTTTTTTTTTCCTTCCTCGGAAGCTCCCTTCTTCGTGTGGTTCAGGATTACGTATTGTGACATAATGAGGTCTTTGATGACAGTAGCAGACGTTTAACAAAGCAAAAACCATGTAGTGATGGAAATACATGTTATGTCTTTGTGCTTTGAAAGATTCCCCTATTAAGTCTCTCAAGCCGTCCTGCTGTAACCATCCACCTGTTCTGTTCTTTATAACACTGACAGCTGTAATGGGCTTTTTCACAAGATCTCGAGCGGACTCCGGTGTAATACTCATGTCAATGTGTTAGCGAGCTTCCTCTTCATTCACACTGATCTAAAACCTACGTTCCTTTTGTGTAGACGGGATGAATCTTTGGTTGTTGTGTTCAGGCAGTCCGAGTCAGCCAAAATCTCTATGAATGCCAAAGCTGGGTTCCGCCTCCACGTGATGAGGTCACCTTCGGAGGCCGACCAAGACCAAAAGTAAAGTGAGACAGAGCTGCCATATATGCACTGCGGCGGGAGAAGCCTGGGATCTTATATCTGAGGAGATAAAGACAAGAACAAATGCAGTTACTGATGTGAACAAATATTCATTTCTCACTTCTGTGTAAATAATTCAGAGATTAACTATTCTTCCGTCTTCTAGAAGTTTAATGAGGTTTGTCTACGGTCTGTATCTCCAGAACATCTTTTTTTTTGCAGCGTGCTACGCTTGAATTCAAAAGAGAGCGAAAAAAATGCATTGTAAACGTTTGCTGCGAGTCATGAAAAGAGTCATTCAAGCTGGCGGATGATCTTGTTATGGATAAGAAAAAAGTATAAAAAAGCATAGATGATACAGTCAATGTTTTTAGCTTTGATCCTACACAAAAGTTTTTCCACAGATGTGTGATTAATTTACTTAGACTAAACAAGTTTTCAACAAATTCAGCATTTTTTGAAAAAGGTATTAAAACTTTGAATCAACAAGAATGCTGAATAAATTGATCAAAAGTGGCAGTGAAGACATTTATTATGTTGCAAAAGATTAATATTTCAAATAAAAGCTGTTCTTTTCAACTTCCAATTTATCAAAGAAACCCCAAAAGGAAGGGTCATGCGACATTGAAGACTGGAGTAATGGCTGCTGAAAATTCAGCTTTGCCAGCACAGGAATAAATTACATTTTAAGACATTAAAAGAGAAAACAGTTATTTTAACAGTTTTGATCAAACAAATGCAACTTCAGCGAGCATAAGAGACTTCTTTCAAAACCATTAAAAATCTTACTAATCCCAAAATTTGTAAATGTAGTATAGCTAGTTTTATGTAACCTAATAAATATTAATAAATTACATTTATTAATTCAATCCAAAAGTCACATTGCGAAATCTAAACTCAGAATTCCAAGACACACGCAAAATCAGAATTGTGAGATCGAAACCCAGAGAAAAACTGAGTCTGAATTTGTGACCTATGATCTATGAAAGTCAGAATTTCGAGAAAAAAAGATTTTGATATTTAAACTTTTTAAATATATAAAATATATCAACATTTTGATATAGAAACTCAAATGTTTTAATTTTGAAGTTCTGACTTTTGTCTTGGAATTTTGAGTTTACATTTTGAAACTTTATTTTTTTCCCCCTCAGAAATAAAAGTTTATATCTCTTAGTCCAGATCTTTTTCCCTCTAAATTTAATTCATCTAGCAATTCTGACCATGCATTCTGAATTTATATATAGAATTTCTAGTTTATATACAAGATCATACGTTGGAATTTCGAGTGAACATTTTGCAATTCTGACTTTTTCTTTCTTAGAATTTTGATTTACATTTTGAAATTCTGTTGTTTTTTCTCAGAAATAAAAGTTTAGATCTCTTAGTCCAGATTTTGCCCTCTGAAACGAATTCACCTCGCATTTCTGATCCAGGATTCTGAGTTTAAGTACAGAATTGTCAGTTTATATGCCAGATAGTATGCGACCATGGACCAGTCATCAGGATCATTTTTTTTTAAAATTGAGATTTACACTTCATCTGGAAGCTGAATAAATAAGCTTTCCGTTGATGTACGATTTGTTAGGACAATATTTGGCCGAGACACAACTATTTGAATATCTGGAATCTGAGGGTGCAAAAAAATTCAAATATTGAGAAAATCACCTTTAAAGTTGTCCAGATGAAGTTCTACGCAATGCATATTACTAATCAAAAATTAACTTTTGATATATTTACAGTAGGAAATTTACAATATACCTTCATGGAACATGATCTTTACTTAATATCCTAATGATTTTTGGCATAAAAGAAAAATTGATCTTTTTGACCCATACTATGTATTTGTGGCTATTGCTACAAATATACCCGTGCTACTTATGACTGGTTTTGTGGTCCAGGGTCACATATGTTGCAATTCTGACTTTTTCTCTCAGAATTATGAGTTTTCATTTTGTAATTCTGACATTTTTCTTGGAATTTAGAGTTTACCTTTAGGAAATTTGTAGTTTTTTTTCCCCTCAGAAATAAAAGAGTATTTATTTGTCCAGATTTTTCCTCTGAATTTAATTAATCTCATATTTCTGACCCTGCATTCTGAGTTTATGTACAGAATTGCCAGTTTATATCCAAGATCATATGTGACCCTGGACCAAAAAAAAAAAACAAAAAACAGAGACTTTAAGCTGAATAAATAATCTTTCCACTGCTGTATGGTTTGATAGGATAGGACAATATTTGGCCGAGATACAACTATTTGAAAATCTGGAATCTGAGGGTGCCTTTAAAGTTGTCCAAAGTTGTCCAGTTTTTACCCCCAGAAATAAAAGCTTCTATCTCTTAGTCCAGATTTTTTTCCTTTTTTCTGCGTTTATGGACAGAATTGCCAGTTTATATTTTCTATGCAAATCAATAGGGTGTCTCCACCATGATTTAAAAAAAAAAAAACAGCAAATGAAGTCCCGCTCACAAATGCTCTAAATGCGTACTAACCTCTGTGATTTATCCATGTCTTCAATAAACTCAAAAGCCATTGCTTAAATAATTGCTTATAAAACGCTTGTCCAATATACTCACTACTACTGGGTGGGGGGTCTCGACACTCTCCTTCCTCAATGGTCACATCATCTATAGCAATATCCCCTTCGATGCCAGAACCACGTATACCCTCCAAAACCATCTACATGAAAGAATAGGGAAAATAAAGCCGAGAACATTTTCACTCCATATTTGTGTGAATTTGTGTATTATTATGCAAGACACAAAGAGGCACCTGAAAAGAGGATGTGGGATTGATGTTAACTCTGGCCTGCCTCCAACGGTCTCCTTGGTTCCCACTCAGGGTCCACACAGATGTATCCTGACCCGTCTGGCTCTTCTGCCTCAAATACACATTTAATGTTCCTGAAAAAAGGCAGATGCCGTTAGATGCAATATGGCCAGTTAACTACATAATGTCTTTCGAACCCTTCCTCTGTGTTACATAGCAACTGCAAAGGTTCAGTGACCTTGAAGAGACCTCATCTCATCTTCATCTCCAGGAAAAATCAATCATAAAACTGTTCCGAACACAATCACTGCTGTTGTTATATATATGGCATGTAATTGCTACAACTCTAATTTTACGCTGATGAAAGGAAAAGTAGGAAGAAAATCTGTTTTATTCTCTCAGATGTTTGGGATTCGGCCAAATGGTATGTTCATTTCCTTGCAAATGAGGAGACAATGAGAAGATGTGATGCTATTAATGCTAAGATAAGCTTTGCGGAGAAAAAAAAACCTTTAACCAGAGTGGAACATTAAAACAACACACACAAAAAAAGTGTTGCTACTTTGTTCTTCTTTAACGATGTACTTTTTTCCCTCATTAAAACACATTTTTTGAAAATGAGATGCGGAATCTAGGCATATCGGTACTCTAATAAGTTATATTTTACATGGGGGTCACCATTTTGAGATTACATGAGCAGCTGAATGTTGCTCACTTCCATCCTGTTATTGGACACTTTTACTTGTATTATAAATCAATTATGGCTGGCTGTGAATACCAAAGCATCTGTAACTGATAACTTTTGCATGATGCTGCATCCACACCGCTATCTGTCGTGCAAGTCGAAGACGACTGGAATACAGTCTAGAGCAACGTACACAAAAACCGATTAGAGTGCACATTTAAAAGCACTTGGGTAGGTTTTTGTATCAAAACAGCCATCTAACCATGTTTTCTCGGTTCTTTGCTGTGCAGCCAGACAGAAGATCTTGTTGGGCACATGGATTTTTAACCCCAGACGCCCGATGAGACCACGTGTCAAAAGCCAGGAAGAGAACACCCTGGTGAGTTGGAATTAGCCCCACGCTTTCTATTCTAAAAGCACACAGCTTTGTGAAGCAGAAAATTGCAGTTACAAGCTTGTCTGAGAGGCTGTGGAGGTCATCACTACCCCAGAAGTGCAACTGCATGTCCAGCTCAACCGCAACAACATAAAGTGAGCATGAAAAAGGACCTATAGAAATGTAGCCATATAGCACAAATTGAGTTATTGGTCTAAATCATTTACAGCACTTACAGTCCACTAGAAACCTTTAATAGCAAGGTTTTCCATCCAGGAAAAGGCCAAAGTGTACACTGCAATTTTCTGACTAGCATGTTAACACAAAAATAGGCAATTTTGCCTTAGAGTAAAAAATATAAAAACTTTATAACTATATATATATAAAAAATAAGTTTAATATAAGAGAAAAAAGTTACATTGTGATTTATAAAGTCACAAAAAGATGTAAGAAATTAATTGGCAATTTTGACATATAAAGTCTACGTTATAATCCAAATAAAGTCCAATTTTGAAGATGAAACTGTCAGGATTATGAGAAATAAAGTGCTAGTTGTAGATAGATTTATACGGAAGCCTGTTTCCATCTAATAATGTAAAATGGCACCTGAAAACATAAATCAGGAAATCCTTACATAATACATAAATAATAAAAGTAGAAAATAAGAACGATTTTGAGATTCAAGTGAGATTTATAACATCATATTTACAAGATAACTCAAATGTGAGATATTAAGGTCACATCTTTGATAGTTATTATGGGAAATGAAGTTATAGATATAAAGCTGCACTTGTGACACATACAAATCACAATTACGAGAAAGAATCAAATGATGAGAAAATTGGCAACACTGTACAATAAAGTGTCATTTGTTAACATTAGTTATGTATTTAACTAACATGAACGAACAATGAACAGTACATTTATTACAGTATTTATTAATCTTTGTTAACGTTAGTTGATAAAAATACAGTTGTTCATTGTTTGTTCATATTAGTTCACATTAACTTGTGATTTAAATAATGCATTAGTAAAAGTTGAAATTAACATTAACTAAGATTATTAAATGCTGTAGAAGCATTGTTTATTCTCAATCCTCAATCCCAATTCTATGAATTTAATATTTAATAAACTAGGGCTGGGCGATATGGACAAAAAAACTTGTTATTATTAAATATTTAATATCAGTCAATATCGATAATTATCATGATAAATT
>JAHKKF010517714.1:0-21193 GCA_019740295.1 Labeo calbasu | reverse complement strand
CACGCACACACACACATACACACACACATATTTGTGCAATGCCAATACATTTCCAAGACTTACACATAACTTCTTAAAAAAATGTTTTGTTGTTCATACTCATATGTTTAAAGTACTTCAGAAATGCAGAATTGGTTATATCATCATTCAGTGAGTAATGGTAGAAAATAGTGTGTAGGTTTTTTAAATTTATTATACATACATGGTCACACTTTATTTAAAGGTCAAATTCTCACTATTTACAAACCATTAACTGCAACGTTTGCCTCAATAAACTCCTAATTTGCTGCTTATTAGTATATAGTAAAGGAGTTGTTAAATATGGTCTTGCAGAATATGTGCTATATAAGTACTAATAAACAGCCAATATGTTAATAATAGGCATGCTAATAAGCAGCTAGTTAATTGTGAGAATTGGTGTATATACATGTACATATATATATATATATATATATATATATATATATACACACACACAGTAAGTTTTGTATTTTACTACAGATACCATGGTTTTTTGGTTTTATTTTATAGTAAAACTATGGTTAATTTTCGTAAGGGGAGGTCCAAAAGGTCCTTAGTATTCAACAATGTCCTCACTAATATAGTGAAACTTGAACCCCAACTAGTGTGTCAGACCTTATACCAGCTGAAAAGACTTAGGCCTATAAATTGGCAAATAATATTTATATTTATATCTACGGTTTTGTACGTTTCTAGTGTTTCTAGTGTTTGGGAGTACGAGTGAGTCTAATGTCTCACCATTTAAAAATGTCCTCACTAAAAGTGAAACCTGTTGAATACCGACTGGTGAGCCTGACCTTAAAAGCCTGACCTTGCTATTTAAATCTAGTGTTTTGCACGTGTTTTTGTGAGGGTTAAGTTTAGGGGTAGGGGTTGGGATAGGCAGTAGAAAATAACCTGATATAAAAATAATAGAAGTCTACGAGACGTCCTGACTAATATAGTTAAACGAAAGTGTGTGTGTGACTGAGTGAGTGAGAGAGAGAGATGGCGCTGTGTTCAGTGGTCTCACAGCCACAGTGTGAGGAAACTTCGCCAAGCAACTTCAATAAGACTTTCTGCTCTCTAACAGCACACGGATTACACCGCCGCCTATGAGGATGTGACTCCAAACGACTGCTCATTGTGCTTTTCTAGATTGTTGCACAGACACACAAATCTAAAATCGCCAGAGCGAGCAAGTTTGTAGAGCAAGCGAGTTTTTCCGCGGGATCAATGGCGCTACATATATGAGAAAACGCACAAAGAATGTTACTGGGTTTGAAATCACGCTGCTTGTGATTCTGAAGCTATTACGCATGGAAGTATGAACGATCCGGAGCTCACGCCGATCTCCAAGGCGCAACAGCGAATGGCTTTGGCTTTACCGGGGGAGGAGAGCGCTCTGTCCGGCAGCGTGTGCAGACCCGAGCGCAACGGGATCTTCTTCATCCACTGCTTCATTTGTGGAAGCGGTGTAACCCCGGGGAAAGAGCTGAGCTTACAGGTAAAATACCAACGTGAAAAGGATGGCCCGTTTTTCCCTTTTCTGCAAGGCCAGGACCCGGCTCCTGGCGCGCCGGAGATCGGTCCGGATGGGGACGCTCTGGTGTGCGCTGTGTGCCACTGCTTCCTGCGTGAACAGTGGAACTCATTCGAGCGCAACAGGACGCCTATCGAGAAGCGCATGTACTGGCTCAAGAGACCATACCAGTGCGACTTACGGAACATTACATACGATCTGGAGCGAAGAATGAGCGTTAGCAATTACGACGCCAATGAGTCGGACATTTCCTCATTCTCTGATAATGACCTGTCCGAGCAGGACTTGGACCTGTCAACGTGTGTAATGAATAGCAATAACGCAACAGGTTTCCGTGCGTCTAATAAAGCATCAAGAGAAGGCAGCAGAAAGAGCACAATGAGTGTTAAGAGCAGTCCCGAGTCAGTGCGATATCCACCCAGAATTTACACAGGTCAGGACGGAGCGAAATCAGATCGGCGTGCGACTAAAATCATCAATCACACATCGCATTCATCCGTGTCCATGGCTCTCCAGCAGTATGACAGTCTGTCTATGCACACACCGCTGCAGGATAACGGCATCATCACGTGTGATAAGCAGTGGATACATGCGTCCACCGGTGATTCGGACGCGCCTGACAGCTGCGATATCAACATCACCAGCGATGACGAGCGAGAGCGCGCAGCATCGTCTCACTTAGATGTAGAGAGGAGTCAAGCAACCAAATGTCACTCCAGTTTTTCTGCTGATGAGTGTGTCTGTTATATTTGTGGAAGCAGACTTTCAACAGGAGGCCGCTTCAGAGTGTTTGTACAAAAGCAGGAGAGGGCGTCCAGTGAACCATTCTTCCCTTTTCTGTGGCTCCATACCCCTCCACCTGGTGCGGTGCCTCTCAGCCTCGGTGGATACACTCTGGTGTGTACCACTTGCCACTCCTCCCTCATGCAGCAGTGGCAAGGGTTCGAGCTTGCAGATGTCCCTGTTCTCCAGCGACTCTATGTAGTGCCCCTCAACACGGGCGCTGCAACACATCTTTCTCCGCCTGCCGTGAATGAATGTGGTGATAGACTACCAAAAATCCATCCGCTCCCCTCCACGCCACAGAATCGCAGGGAGGCCTGCTACCTATGTGGACAGGACTGCGGTCGAGAGGTCAGGATGGCATACACCCATGCTGGTGCAAGTAAAGCCCGCAGTGCAATGTATTTTCCATTCATAAATCTGCTACCATGCCCTCCAAATGCTCAGAGTATGCGGAATGGAAGGGTACACTGCTGTGTCGCGTGTCACAGCATCTTGGAAGGGGTCTGGGCAGAGTACTGCCTCTGTCTACACGAGGAGCTCATTACTTCCGTCACCACGTTCCTTGAAAGATACCACCTGGCCATGGGAAGGGGAGGAGTCCTGGTATCCCCCCCCAGAGGACCCCTGTCGACCCCTTCTCAGACTGCCACAACAACCGCAAGCCACACCTCCATCTGTTACTTGTGTGGGGAGGAGCTGTCTGGGGGAACCGAGTATCAGCTTCACGTTAACCCTCCAGGGCGCTGTGGGGAGCGAGAACCCTTTTTTCCCTTTCTAACTGTCCATCCTCCCGCTCCCCGTGCCCGCCCTGCTGATGCCACAGGCCTTGTGTCTGCCTGTGCACTTTGCTACCATGACCTGCTGGGCCAGTGGACCCAACATGAGAGTCAGGGCTCAGAATCAGGCCCGTCCAGCAGCCCCTGGGCTCGTCAGTATAACTGCAACACTTTCATCTGCTTCTTCTGCAGGAAAGAGAAGAAGAGACCTCTCGGACTGAAAGCAGTGTGCGTTGACCGCTTACCTGTATTCCTCTATGCTCCAAGAGTCAGCCAGACCCTGGTAATTGACAATGGCAAGCAGTTAACAATTGGCTCCTGTTTGGAATGTAAGTCCATGGTGCTGGCTGGGCAGAACATGAAGCCGGTTAGTGGAATCACACAAAACAAGGTAAGAACAATGTTATGGGCCACACTGCTTTCCATTATCCATTATCTTTCGACCCTTGTTTCATACTCCATTCAGTTACAAACAATTTTACACGTTTAAAAAATCATTATAACCTCAGATTACTATTTTTTTTTTCTATCAACCGCTAGAGGGTCTTTCAGAGCCTTCTGGGGCCTCAGTTAGTACAGTTTATTAGGCAGCTTTGGCTGGAGCTCTTTCTGGGCCAGCATGCAAAAGTTCATCTGATGCACTGATGAGTGAGTGAGCCAAGTGTTGAAACTGAAGTTTTATGGCAGGCTGCTGTTCTTTGTAGCGAGTGGGGCGGCTGTAACAGGCAGGGGGTAGATAAAGTATGGAGCCTGTCGCATTAAAGAAATAAACATTTTGCAGACAGTCTAGTAGTTGTAAGCTCTGTTTAAACATTCTTCACAGTGGCCAACTCAAGCTTTTGTAGTTCTCCTGGTGTGTGTGTGTGTGTGGTAGATTTTGTGTGTATTTTGAGGATGTTACAAACAAAATCACATATTGTGAGGGACACTCTGGGTTTTTAGGCTGTAAATAGCTGTATTCACGTGTTGTCAAAATATTTTAATATCCAGGTAGCACAAAAGCATCTTTTTTTCTCATATGTTTGTATGAAGCTACATGTTTAGCTTTTTTTTGCTGCAGGGCTCCAGACTTACATATGAGAGCAGTGCTAACAAGTTTTACAGTTGGTGGCATCAGCACTTTATTTGCACCTGTGGGGATGGGGGAACTAATAATAAAGGACACAAATTACCTATAATATTACATATTTTGTCTTATTTAAATACACATTTAACATCTTGGGTTTGCCTTTGATATTTTTTTTTATTATAATTCTTCCACAGTATTCGTACTTTTAACAGGTTGTACACCATACAGGTAAAACCTTGCTTGGCTCCTCACTACAATGGTGGAATGTAATTATGTTTTCTAACTATTTGGTCTCTGTAAAACTGGTATTTGTCATGAAGAAATAATAATAATAATAAATTATACTCCCTTAATAAATTTAGTACAAGATAAATGACTAACATAACAGTTAATACCACATTCTTGACAAAATGCCATTGTTAATACAGTTTACCACAGTAAATCCATGGTAAATGTTTGCAAAGATGGTGATTTGTAGACCGAAAACTTGTTTGTAGATGACACAATGGTTTGACCTGTTTTCTTGTGCTCATTTCTGAGAATGTTGAGGCTGGTTTTAAATTAGTTCAATCACCGAAACAAAATTAGTTTTTTTCAATGCTGAATTGAAGAACTTCTCACTGGACACCAAAGCATTGTTTATAAATTATGCTATGTAGTCGAGATTGCTCTGTCATTAAATGCACCTGCTCTGAGCTGGTAAATAACGGCTCAAATGGATAACGCTGTTTTGTTTTCATATGCAGAAGAAAACTAACATAGAAAAAGCTCATAGTCTAATCATACAGTTGACCAACTTTATAAAGGCACCAGTGTGACCGCTAACAAATTTTAGCCACAACAAATTGCACAATTTAGTCGCAGTTGGGAGCCTTGCTACTGTATGAAAGATGCTTTCGTTTACCCTGCCCCTTGTTTCTCTAACACTTCCTCATGATATACTCTCGTATTTCCTGGCATAAAGGAAGTTATTCTCTGGAAGTTGAATGCAGATGCTCTGCACTAGTCATGGATACCAAAATACTCTGGTTTTGGCAGTCATGTAAGGAGAAGTGTGCATGCACTGGTCAGCATATTTTAGGAATAATGTAAAGCAAGTTACTGTTTGGAGTTTGAGAGAGAGAATAAAAACTGAAAAAATTAAATTGAATTGAAAAATGAAAATTAGAAATAAGTGTTAAAATTGTACTGTATGTTCTAGTAAGTGAGATAAATAAAATAAAGCTACAGTTTAAATGAACAAGCAAATGTGCAATAACAGATGAAATCTTAGTATCTGAATATATACAATCAGAAATGAAAACCTGCTAACGCACTAAATGTGGGTGAAAATCAACCACAGGAGGTTAAACATAACTCAGTAGTCAATTAGGTGGGTTATGGTTAATAAATTATGTCCTTCAACTAGGAGCCTCTAACATTAGCAAAACTAAGCATAAAGAGGTTTAAACACCAGAGAAATTTTTATATATATGTGTGAGTGTACTGTATTCGATGGCACCATTCAGTGGTGCCCAAATACGACTCCAAAGGCTGTTAAAAATCTGGCGCCATTATCATAGTTTTCCATTAAATTACATTACCAGAGAAATATTTATATGTATTGATGTCACCCTAGGCTGGAAAGTATATTTTATATTTGTATATATTTATATTATTTAGTTGTAACTTTTTTCTTCTTTGTTTTCTGGGGCTATGCCTCATATGATATACAATAATATACATTTGTTTTTAGCTTTATCTACTGTTTTTTTTTTCAAACACCTAAATTCAAACTCATTTCAAACTTTGTTTGTTCTTAAAGTGATTTATTTTTTTGTCTACTAGTAATGATTAGAATGCTTCCAGTGTGCGATACCTGTGAGATGTCTCAGGCGCTTCTTGTTTGGTGTCTGACAGCTTTTTCATTGATATGAATGGAGGAGAGGCTTCAATACATTGAATTCATTACTATCTTTACGTTCATACATTTATACTTGAATGAATTTACCTCTGAATATTATTATTTGCATGTCAATTTCATCATTATTGCAGTGACAACATGTACATTTTAATACAAAGTTTGAATTTCATTACATGTCTATAAACTGTGCCTTGGGTCACCCTGGCACAAACTTTACTTTGATATACCATATTTCTCACAATATTTCAACAGTCATGTTATGTGTATCATATTGTCATCATTCTTTAGAGTAATTATTAGATATTGGCAAAATTGCATGCAAACATGGAAAACCTTACAGTGTACCATAAACACTCTTTTTTAAGATTTATTTTTGGCATTTATAGCCTTCATTTTGATAGGACAGATCAGAATGGACAGGAAACGAAGTGGGAGAGATATAGGGGGTGGGATCGGGAAAAGTCCTCGAGTCGGGATTCGAACACGGGACACCTGTAGCGCAATGGGGCTGTATGTCGGCACACTGCCCACAAGGCTATCGCGCAACCCTCTAAACGCTCTTTTTTTTTTTTTACTTTAAAAGAGTCAGAGATGATAGATAAGGCACAAAAAATAACTTGAGAAAACTTTTTACCCTCAAATAGCAAACAGTTATTGAAAAACAGCAAATGTCCAAAATTTACACACACAGTTTGTTAATGTCTGCGTAATTCAACTCTAACTTGATTTGATGCTGTTCCTAAAAATGCACTGCAAAAATTATGTTGCTGACCATGTTGAGTAACATTGAATTGAAAGAAGATAAATTTAGTTCTCTTGGAATAAATAAAAAAATATATCTTTATAATAATTTCAATGGTGTGTACCATTGAAGTTTTGCTGGCATCTAATGGGGAAAATCTGGTACCGCAATCAAACAAAATCTTACTGAAAGCTAATTTTTTGAGATATCAACCTCAAATTTTGATATCTCAAAAAATTAGCTTTCAGTAAGATTTTGTTTGATCACGGTACCAGATTTTCCCCATTAGATGCCAGCAAAACTTCAATGGTACACACCATTGAAATTATTATAAAGATATATTTTTTTAATTATTCCAAGAGAACTAAATTTATCTTCTTTCAATTCAGTGTTACTCAACATGGTCAACAACATAATTTTTGCAGTGCAATTCAATGTTACTTTTTTGTTTGGGCGCAGTACCAGATTTTCCCCGTTAGATGCTAGCAAAATGGTTGGATTTGTGATTTACAGTGGAGTTTTCTCTCTCAAATATTACAGGAACACACATACACAATTTTTTTTATGACACACATACAAACCACACTAACATCCATACCAACACACCCACAGAATTATAGCTGCATTATTTATCCAATTGGCTCTATAATATGCAGAAACAGAAAACAGAAATAAAGCAAGTATTTGCTTTATTGGCCAAATCTGGTAAATTTTTTTTTACAAATTTAATTTTGAAGCCTTGCCAACAGAATGAAAGTCTATTAACAAAAACAGTTTTAATGGGTTTCAATGGGGACATTTTTGTCCTCAAGGTCCTGAGAGGAACTATTTTTTATCTAGTGCAAATTAGATTTATTAAAGGAAATGGGGGTGAAATAGTAAAATTCCAATAAAAATACACACCTGTGCCAAAATTTATGCATCTGGCAATTACACAGGCAAAATGATTAAAAAAAAAAAAAAAAACTGAAAAAGACACAAGGGTTAGTGTAAACACATTAAACAACAAATAAAAAGCCTTATAAAAACAAGTCTTAATATCATATGCAGTATTACTTCTCAAGTAAACTTCTCAAGTAATATTTATATAGTCAGAAAGACTAATTATATTCAATTAAAAATGTAAAACTTTTTTACTGTGCTGACACAGTGTGACACAAACATAAGGTGTATCTTTCATTTGATATTTTTGTGGCAAAATCTCAGGTTTTAAATGTCAAGTTTTCATCGAACAAAAATATATTTTTTAAGGTTTACAATTTTAAACTTCTATTTTTTTTTAGACATTCTGGTCTCATATGGAAAATATTTTACCTCATATACATCCTCATGTGGATATTTTTTTTGCGTATTTGCTGAATACATTTTCAAATTCTTATTTAGAGTTGATGCATTTATTTATTAATGATGTTATCATTCCGTCTCTCACTGTTTTTGGTAAGGCCTTCTCCACTTATTTGAATGAGTGGTGTGAGTATCAGATGTATGTTTTTTCCTGCTTGTGTTCAGATGAGTTGCATGCTTTGTAGAGCTGTTTGTGTGGTATGACTGAAGCTGAAAGAATTCTTCAGCTGACAACTTTTCACCTGCACAGTGTATGCAAAATGATTGTAGTCATCAGCTGAGTATGCTTAGACTGTTTGCTTACAGTCCACATTTTGTAGTCTCATGCACATTTGCGTGTCTGAACTCTGCATCTGTGCATGTAACCTGAAATGGACTGCACTGTTTGGTGGGTCCTCTAGGTGGCAACACTCAAAGTTTGGGCATTTGCTTTTAAGAACTACTCAAAGAGGAAGATTGAAAAGGTTTATAAAAACATCAGAAGAGAAAGGTGGAAACATTGTGCTTTTAATATTGGGTGCTTCTTAAACAGAAGGCTACATCCTAGTGAGAATGCATCTATCCTATTTCAGCTCTTCTGAGACTTCAAGGCCAGAGTTCTGCTTAGCATTAAATGCTAGAATGAGACGTTCTAGTAGGTTCACATGGATAAAATACTATTAATACATATAGTATAAAAATTATAATTTGAAGAATACTTTATTTTAAAAATCATTATATTTACTAACTTTTTTCCAAAGGGAAATGAATACAAATGCATATACAATAAATAATTTTAATAGTATAGTATAAAATAGTATTAAGGAATCTAAAATATGGACGCAGAATAAGACATTAATATGTGCTTCATAAGTACTAATAAACAGCCAATATGCTAGTATTATGAATGCTAATAAGTAGCTAGTTAATAGTGAGAATAGGTCTCTAGACTAAAGTGTCACCAAAAATTAAAACCAGAGCTTATCTCTGCCATCCTCCTCCCTACAAACAAAAAGTGGGGCGGTACCCTTTCAAAAGGTACTGATATGTGCCATTTAGGTACTATTTCGGTATTAATATCTACCTCTAAGGTATTAATATACATCTTTTAGGGGTAAATAAAGTATGAAATTATACCTCTTGAAAAGGTGACACCGTTTGTAAACTTTTCTTTTAGGAATGAAAGTTTTACATGCTAGTTGCAGCATGTCTTGTATCTTAGCAGCAGCAAGTCTTTAAGATGATGTTAACATGATTTTTTTAATGGCATCATTCTTCCAATGTTTCTAATGTTTTCTCCACTGTATTTTTACGTGAATAGTACGTGTGGTCGATTGTCAGGTCTGAGTATTCATATGGCAGAGGTCACCCATGGTCAGAAGGTGGCCTTGCAAGAAAAAAACAGATGGGCAGCCTGTGGTCATCTGAGCTGTGAGAGATTTTGAGTTGTGGTAGCATGGTAGCGATTATGGTTGAGCAGGTGTTAGAGTGCTGGATATAATGTCAGGGCGAACATCTGTGTGTGTAAGAGAGGGAGAGAGTGCACATGTAAAAGTATGATAGAGAGAGCCATTTCAAAGACAGCAGCTGTTGTATGCAGTGTCCCAAGCCAAAATTATGAGTAAGACTGGGAGATAGATTCATTTTTCTCTCTTTTGCCTAGAGTTCTAGTATTTCTCATTGGATTTCAAATAAAATGCTGTCAGATCCTGGTCAGATGTAAGTATAATTCACACTTTTAGGATGTGAAAAGTTAGCTTCGGCCAACAGGCTGGCAAGATGCAAGCGGGTTGGTCTTTATTGGTTGTCTAGCAGTATGGGTTCTTAAAGTTCTAATGAAGTGTCTTAAAACGCATATAGTTATTGAATGTGTTGATATAATTATCACTAAAACAGGATTGAGCTGGGACATTTTAAGTGGCTCATCCTCCTTTTAAAAAAAAAAAAAAAAAAAAAATAGCCAATGACGTTTGTTTACGTCGCATCCCGGCAAAGCTGTATTTTACAGCTTGTGACAGACACATTTTATGCTATCAGTCTAAAGGATGTAGTGATCTTTAATAATAATAAGGTCTTGGTTTCTTACTAGTGTGAAATGTTTTTTTTCTAAATAGCCCTTTTCTCTTCCTCTTGCCTGCCTGTGTGTCTGTGAGAAGAGATAAAATGCAGAATTGCTGTTTGTCTCTGGGTATGTCTAAAATAGCACTGGTGTAATGGGAGATGTATCAGGACCTGCTGCTGGAGTGACAGACTCTATGTTTAGACCTGAGCTCTGTGCTAATATTATCAGAAACACATCAGAACAACATAAGAGAGCATCACTGAGTCCCAGCAGAAATAGCTTTAAACTCATATCCAGCAAAGCTAAGATTGTTATCCAACAGACAAAAGTCCAACTCCAGTTCTGAGAAAAGCATAAAAATGTTGATTTACGCTTGTTGAAGTACACTGGTACTTTTGTTTGTTTGAGACAGTTTAAACTTGCTGTGGTAACTGGTGTATAGGGTGACCATATCCCATATCAAAGCTCAAAATATTTCATTTCCATACCTAAAGTGTATATTTTCGAGTGACCCTTGTGCAGATTGATTATAAACACAGCTTAAAAGCTTTCTACCAGTGGCCATCACAAAATCAAAGTTTTGTCAGTTTTATCATAGGTAGAATGCAAAATGTTTCAATACAAGCATTTCAGTCAAATTAAATTTATAAAATATTTCAAACATTTAACCTATGTGAGAAAATCAGCCTTTCACAACAGTTTCAAATCAGCCCAATTTTGTGCAAAAAAAATGTGGATTTGGCAACCCTGCATCCAGCACAAGCTGCAGGAATCAGAGGTCAAGACAAGAGTAAGGAGAGATGACTGACAAATCATGCTGGAGAATTCATATCTGATCTTCTAAGATGTGCTCCCTTTATATAGAGTGTGTGTGTGGTCACGAAAATTGCAAGTGAAAGTGAAAAGCTGCTCATTCAAAAGAGATTTAAATACTCTGCAGATGATAGCGGCAAAATGTTGGGCAAAAATTATATTTCATATTAGAATGATAGCGTGAGCAGGTGGTAATGGCCTGAAATTTAGCAAGAGCGGGATCAAGAAAATAGTCCCACGTAGGGCTTTAATTCAAAAACACACACGATGAATGGCGAATCCTAGACATTCTGGGCGATTTAGAAATCCCGACTGGATGCATTTTTTTTAGGTCCAAAAAGAGGACATGTCCAGGGAAAAGAGGATGTATGGTCACCCTACTGGTGTATAACAGGTGAGTTCAATTCTTCTTCTAGAGGGCCACTGTCCTGCCGCGTAATAAAACACACCTGACCCACTGTAAACTAGGTCTTCAGGATTACTAGAATTGTCCAGGCAGGAATGGTATAGGACAAATTGGAGAGAAACTCTGCAGGTGCTGGACCTCCACAACCGTGACTAAACACCCATGGTTTGCAAGTTACAGATACTGTCCATAGTTTACCACTGAAAATTTCTGTAAAGTGCAGTAATCAGTTAAAAAGAGCTTGCACAACTGGAGAATAACAGCAACAGGAAGTCTTTTTTCTTGTTATCGCAAAGCTTTTTCACAGTATTTAAAATAAAGACCCAGAATGAGTGATGCAAACTTCAAAAATGAGACAAATCCAAATTCTCCTGTAAAGCAGCTGTGGCAAGATAATAGTGTAATTTTTCAGCTTCAGTCAGTTCAGTGCTAAAGTTTATTTTAATAACTGTGTAAAGTTCATTCATTATAAAACAAGTTCAGCTCTACTGAAGACAGTAGTGTTGTTATTCAAACTCGAGTCAGTTCAATTTAATAATAGTGTCAATAAATTAATCAGTTATGAATAAACTGAATTCAGCTATAAAGCATAAGACAGTAGTGTCATCTTTTTTCAGGTTCCACCTTATCTCGCGCACAGCTGTGTCTGCACAGTATTCAAAGCATAATCAACAGTGGATGAGTGCAGATGGACAAGTTCAGCACATGCGCAATGCAACCTAGTGGACTTGTTTGAATTTATACAGTTCTTAGTAATGTGTTTATGCATGGGTCACTGTGTCAAAGTATGAAGGCATTAGTAAGTGGTAACAGATGAGGGGTCAAAAGAGGTCAAGGATCACACAGGTGGTGGTCAATGCAGTGAAGGTGTTTTTCAGGGGGGATATTTGACCCAAAAATGAAAATTCTGTCGTTAATTACTCACCTTCATGTTGTTCTAAACCTGTAAGACCATTGTTCATTTTCAGAACACAAATTAAGATATTTTTGAAATCCCAGAGCTTTCTGTCCCTGCATAGACAGCAATGCAACTGCCATGTTTAGTGCTTCAACCGTAATGTTATGAAGCTACAAGGATATTTTTTTAGTGCAAAGAATGCAAAAATAATGTCTTCATTCAACAATTTCTTCTCTTTTCTTGTCAGTCTCTGACGGATGTTCACAAGAGTACCATGACGCATGTGTGGTGCTGCATTCTGATATAGAACCCGGATGCTTAGTGCCTTGTTTAACAGCAGAGAAAGATGCTGTGTGTAAAACAGTTTTCGTGTACATATTTGAAGATTTCAACAGAAAGAATGGCATGCAATTTTTTGCCCAGCCTTACTTATTTTAACCAGAATATACAAATGATGAACTAAGAGAGATGGACGTTCCACGTCAGAACACCAGCTCCTGTGGTACTTTTGTGAAAAGCATGACGACTGACACGGAAGAGAAGAAATTGTTGAATAAAGTTATTTTCTTTATTATTAATATTTATTTATTTTTTATTTTTTGCACAAAAAATGTATTATTGTTGCTTAATAAAAGTTGGTTAAACCACTGATGTCACATGGACTATTTTAACAATGTCCTTACTACCTTTCTGGGTCTTGAACGTGGTAGTTGCTTTGCTATCTATGCAGGGCCAATAAACTCTCAGATTTTATCAAAAATGTCTTAATTTGTATTCCGAAGATGAGGGTGAAACATGAGGGTGACTAATTAAAGGAGAAGTCCACTTCCAGAACAAAAATTTACAGATAATTTACTCACCCCCTTGTCATTCAAGATGTTCATGTCTTTCTTTCTTCAGCTGATAAGGAATTTTGTTTCTTAAGGAAAACATTCCCGAATTTTTCTCCACACTTTAATGGTGCTCCCAAGTTTGAACTTCTAAAATGCAGTTTAAATGTAGCTTCAAATGGCTCTAAACGATCAGCTGAGGAAGAAGGGTCTTATCTGTCTCTGCGATGCGCATGCGTAGTCTGTGTAATCGGGTTGAATACAGTTGAAAAACTCCAGTCTCGTTTTCTTCTTCAATGTCAAAACCGTCCTACATTGCTGTTTTACCTTTTTTGTAAAGGGTATTTGATCTTCTCTGCATGTTCACATTGTAAACACTGGGTCGGTACTATTGCAGCGATGTAGAACAATTTTGAAGTTGGGAAAGAAAACGAGATGGGAATTTTTCAACATACCCATCCAACTGTGTTGACCATATTGAACCTGAAAAAAACAGTTCACGCAGACAAGACGAGCGTTTGAGGTTAAAAAGTATATTAATTGTCAATTTGTATCAAAAATGACTGATCGTTTTGCTAGATAAGACCCTTCTTCCTTGGCTGGGATCGTTTAGAGCCATTTGAATCTGCATTTAAACTGCATTTTAGAAATTCAAACTTGGGGGCACCACTGAAGTCCAGTATATAGAGAAAAATTTGGGAATGTTTTTCTTTAAGAAACAGACATGAACATCTTGGATGAGAAGGGGGTGAGTAAATTATCTGTACATTTTTGTTCTGGAAGTGGACTGCTCCTTTAATGACAGAATTTTCATTTTTGGGTGAACTATCCCTTTAAGTCTTATCAGTAATTGGCCACTGTTTTGATTGGCTAACGTCAATGCATACACAGTGGTATCAATGCCCATAATTCATATAAAACTGCCATTTACAGACAAAGCATTATGAAATCATTTATTTACAGTTTGCGATGCAACTGCAGCCAGATCCAGTATAGCTTCATCTTTCAACAAATGTGGTCCAAAAAGTGCTCTAAACAAACCGACATGATCCAGGATGGCATTTAAAATAAACCATCCATTTGTTCCTGTTCCTGGAAATGTGTTTCTGTATACTGTACACACTGTAGACAGGACAGCGACAGTTATTACAGTAGGTTCTATATGCTTTCGATACGATGTGATGCAACGCTCGCATCCAGTGTAGATAAGCGTCAGCCATTAAGCGACTGATTGCTGGTGAGTGGGGACTATGGTGAAATGATGACTATTTGCTGATGTGTTGCTCTGGAGGCAGTGTTTATGCAAATGTTTGTACCCTTGTGACATCACATGCCAGCTCAGAGCCAAACGAGCCGTTTTTGGAGCTTGATTGAATAAGCCCTTTGTTTATAATGAAGAGGACGTATTAAGCTATGAAACTTGCAGGATGTTTTAATAGTACAAAAACCTCTCATATGCCAAAAGATCTAGGCAAATTTGATTTATCATGCCATGACTCCTTTACATCCGTGCTCTTGAAAATATTTCTTAAATTCAGTATGCTTGATGTTCAGCAAGCTCATGTTCACCCAGATGAGGTGCTCCACATTCTCAGGCTTGGAAATGAAGGGCTCAATGACAGATGAGTTCTTGGGTAAGTATTCATTAACATCGGCAAACTGGGGTTTTAATTCCTCTCTAAGTTAATTCAAGTAACAAGAAAACTCTATGTGCAAAGACACACACACACAGTGCCACTAGTGTGTTTCAGTAGCAGTGGAAATTACTGTAACTGCACTTGTGTCATTTTTCCAGGCTTGTACACTTGAAAGCAAATTCATTGAGTGCGTCTTTGCACTGCATGATGTTTGACTCTTTCAGCTACTTACTGGTCTCATTATATTCAGGTTTAATCCAGAATGCCTCACTTTGATAGTGCATGATTATAGTGTTGCAGAAATTGCAGAATTTTTTTTCATTTAGGAAACACACAAGTGCTTTACCATGTAGCATGTAGCACATTTGTGTGTACAAATAAGTGAAAATATAAAGCCACATTACAATTGTATGGCCTTTGTATTGCCATTTTGTATTTGTGGTTGAAATATACAATTGGATGCCACTTGCAGAAGGATTTCATTGTGTCATTTTACTTTGGAACTACTTCTGTGCAAATGGTTTGAGAAATCCGCTTGTTTATTGGTGATGTCCAGATTAAAGCAGATCTGTCATCCGTTGTGCAGATCCAAGAAGTTTTTCCTTTTGGGAGCTGTCAGCGGTCCAGTTTGTTACAATAGGTTATAAACATGAACTATGCATTGTGTATACAGTGTAGATTTTTGCTTCCATTGTTGTGGGCGTGTTAAGTTGTTGAATATTTAATATGTGTTGATATGTAAATGCAGGTGGTCATATGTTCTTTATTTTGCAGTGTCATTTTAATAAATGGTCTGGATGTTTAAAATGAGACGTTCTGTCACCCGGCCATTCTTTCCTGATCTAGGAGCTTGTCTGGTTCCTCTTGGCCTCTGAACACAGATCCTGCCCTGCCTGCCCAGGCTCTGAGATCTTTTGTCCCAGCTCCAGTGCAATTGTGTGAAACCCCCACTGAACATGCCAGTGGCAGCACGCCCGGAAAATCTCTGTATTCTATGTCCTATTCTTACTGAATGAAAGATGTACCCTGTGAAAAACACAGTTTCTTTCATTGCCCAGCAAATGGAGAACATAGTTGTCTCATTTAAGTAACAACTTTGTCTCAATTTTTTTTCTGCTAAGAGAGAAATAAAAATAGACACAGTAAATTGTTGACATACAGTAAGAGTATAGAGCTGTAAAATATAGCATAGCTCGTATTATTTGCTCAAAGAATTTCTCTTTTGAAACTTTAGAGGAGACATGAGATTTCTCAGGTCTTTTTTTTTTTTAGTGTAAACATCTGCAAAGCAGGAGATTTAGACACAAGTCTTCATCTGCTCTCCATTTCTTTCTAGGAGAAGCAATTGAGTTACTACAGATATTTGAGATTTTTTTTCCTTGTGTGATGGTGAGGGTAAGGTCTCACAGGGAAATACCAATGATGGAAGTTATTGTTTATTTTTACTCTTCCTCTCTCTCTGAAATGAGAGGGTTTTTCCATCTTTTCCGCTCCTCTGGTTCTGTTTGTGTGATGGCTGATTCCAGCCTTTCTCACCTTCACTGAATCAGTCACGCAGTTCTGTTCGCTCTAAGGATTTATTCTCCTTTAAAGTAGTAGCATTTTGCTTTGGCAACTACAACAGTGCAGAAAGAATGTAAAACAATAACCTTATTTTGCAACACACACACTGATATTTAAAAAGAAATCACAGAGGCCTTCTGAGGCTGTTGCAGATTTTCGGAATTTCCATGAATGCAGGAGACATGAAATGCAAACTCGTGTGAATTTTGTTGCATTCCAAAGTTCAGCTTTTAACTCTGCCCTGCGAATTTGTATCAGGTGAAGATGTGTGATCAACAGAAGACCTTTTAGCTGAATTAAAAGAATGAAAACTTTAAATCTGTACTGCAGTAAAGAGTAGATTTCATATTTTTTATTTAATATTTTGAGTTATGATTTTACAAATGTTTGTAGAAACTGTCTAGTGATCATGGAATACTCATGATGAATTAGATGGTTCAGGTGTGTGTGACTGGGATTTAGATCCACTCAGTGTAGTGCTGTCAAAAGATCACGATTAATCACATCCAAATAAAAGTCTGTGTAAATAAAAATAAAAATATGAGTATGTACTGTGTATATTTATTATGTATATATAAATATACACACACATGCATGTATACATTTAAGAAAAGTTTTATGTTTATATATATATATATATATATATATATAATATAAATTATATGGATATGAATATATGCATGTAAATACATGTAAATATTTTCAAAATATATACTGTATGTGTGTGTCTTTATATACATAATAAATATACATAGTACAAACACATATTTTATATAAACAAAAACTTTAATTTTGGATGCAATTATTAATTACGATCATTGTTGTCCAGCCTTGTCAGAAGATGGCACACATTTCAAGTCTACATTTTACTTGAATGACAAAACACAAAGTAAATATTAATATTTCCATTTCAGCAGTCTGGCACTCATGCATTCAAGCCTGTTTATACTTCCTAGCCCCATCTAGTTCTTTTTGTATTGATCAAGTTTAACTGAGCTTGAAATCATAAATTGTTAATGCAGTGCCAAAATGTACAATGAAAAAGGAGTTAACATGATTAGTATGCAGAGACAATTATAAGTAAGACATTTGTAAGTTGATTTCCTAAAATAATGTAAACACTGTGACACATTGATCTGTTTGATCCTCTTGATCAGGCAGACACATGCTCATCATAAATTTGCCAGTTCACTTTCATCAGAGAGAAGCCATGATCCATGTGTACAACAGGGTTACCCTGTATTTAAAGAGAGTTCATTGGAGTTCCTTCTAGGACTCAATGGCTTGCCGGCTGTTGAATTATTTTCCCCTTGATCTCTGAATAATGATTTTGCTTCTCAGTGTACCAAATGTGACAATGGTCACATATTTATCTTTTACGCAATAGAGTATACTGTATCAGGTAGCCTTAAACAGACTATTTGAACCAACCCAATGTCTTACAACCCTTTATACTATAGATCTATAATGCTTATAGATTATGGGCTCTTCAGTTTGTCTAAGTAGACAACATTTTTTATTAATAAAGTGTGGTTTACAACCACTGTCTTGATTTTAAATAGGTTTCTGAGGAGGAGGGAAAGCCTAATATAAAAGATTGGTTTTCTCCTTATATTATGGTGTCATTGGCTCTATTTCCCTAACTGTCTATATGCACACATTTGTGTGTCAAAACTGCACACCAGCATTTATTCTAAATTCACAAGTTGCCTGATAAGTGTATTCAGATTTTTATCTTTTTTTATGTTAGATTTATCTTTGGAACTTTAAATGTACATTAAATATTTCATCATATACAGTGAGACAGTTGTGTTTTAGCAAAAGCAGCAAGGTTCTTTAGGATAAAAACACAGATACGCATACATCTGGCTAATGAAATTACTGGATTTGAGGCTGGCACCCTTGCTATTGCGCAAGGATCTTGCTTTTGCATTCTCTCAGGTGAAAGCGCATCTTTAAAGAGTATCATATGTTTGCTGAGAGTGCAACAGGCTGTAAAAGAAACTTTGTGTGGAAAGACCTATATGGAGAACCTCGAACATGTGGTTGCTTTTTTAAAAATACTTCAAATTCAACTTTATAACAGTTTAACAAATTAATGTACAACAAATTTATGTTTTTTTTTTGTGAGTGATTGACCCGAGTGTATAAATATGAATAATCCACACAATGAGACTTATTGTTTTGATGGTAAATTGTGTATAAGATAAGGAATGTGTAATCTTTCTGGTCATTGTTTTTAGTACATTACACCACATCATGCATTTTAGAATAAATGTGCATATCAAACATGTAAAAATACTATTAATAACTGAATCATGAATGTTTTTTCAGCATGTGCGTGCACAGCATACATACTGCCGCTTGTTGCAATAATGTTCTGAGAGAGGTGTGCATATCTGTCTAGATCTGTATATGTCTGGGCAAAACTAGCTGTGTGTGTTTGTTTAAAGAATGAAGCATGACTGTTACTAATCAATATCTTTCCTGCATCACAGAATTACGCATGATACCATGTGAAATCGCAGGACCTGTTTTTGTTTGACTGCATCTGTATTGAATTCCTCTTCCTATCAGTCCAATTGAAATTCCATTTCCATCCTGTGGGACTATTCCGTTATTTTCCTTTGTGACAATAAAAATGTTTGTTCCATCAAAGTACTGGGAACCTTACATGTGCTTCCAAAAGCAAAGGTGTAAAATCGTGCAGACTTCTTGTCAGTTAATTCAAGTGGCCTTATTCTCTAGAGAAATAAGCGCGTCTTTGAACTTCAGTTCATGCGGTAGCTCTGTGTATTTCTATGGCATTGCTGCCTAAGAGTAACTTATCTGGTAAAGTGGATTTATGTATTGTAGAGTTCAGGTTATCGTGAGCATTGTAATGTTTAAAGCAAATGTCTTTACAAATGTCAGTAGACCAGGAAGATTTTAAGATGTGCGGTTTAGTCATAAATCCGTGAGAGCACTATGGAAATACAATAGGAAGACAGAAGACAACAAATGCAGCGCTAAAAAGGGATAGGGCTACATAAGGTAAATAGCTTTTCGATGTACTGCTATGACTTAGTTTTAATATAATTTTCAGTTCAGTTTCAGCAAATACATAGAAAGTTTAATATTATAATCTGAAAGGTTGATTTTAAAATCAAATCTGCCATGCATTGCATTCTGTACACTACAGGTAATGCTCAGCTCAGGGATTACAGTGTGTTTATGAGTGAATCAGTGTGCTATTAAGAGCTTTGGGGGGACGAAGAGTCACGAATAAGGGATCAAATAGTCTTAGGATCTCTGGAATTCTTTCCAATTGATTGGATGGTGTATTCACATTGTATCTGACACGCTGTCAGAGTTGTAAGAGCACACATTTACTTTCTGTGAGCAACACACACGTACACACACATGTTGGTATATGTGGTTTATGTGGACTGCATGTTGGTTTTTAAAGTGTATTTTCTATGATCCTACCCTAACACTACCCCTAAATCTATCCATCACAGAAAGCTTTCTGCATTTAAAAAAAAAAAAAAAAACACTTAAGTGTTTTACACATCACATTTGTGTCCTCACAAGCCATTTAAACCTATATACACACACATACAAGTACTAACAAACCTACATTTGTTTGAAGTTCATGAGCTTATAGGCATAAGCAATTAGCAAGTCAGTGCAAAAATGGCTAGTATTGGCCTCAGCTTGCAAATATCATTACAACACCCTAGCAGCATGCACCCAAATAGTATGTTAGTAATTGGATTGATGGCTATCTGTTGAATACTTGCTGTTACATTATTAATAGGCTTTTTTGCACTACTTTGTGTAAAAACATTGACACATTTTTTGACAGTGTTATATAACTATATGGGAGAAACATCAGAAAAACTAACATTTGTATGAAAAACTAACATGTGAATCATGTTTTCATATTGTTTTTGTTGTCATCTCCGTATACAGTGCCATGCGACAGTTTGGAAACCCTTTGCAGAATCTGTGAAAATGTGAATAATCTTAACAAAATAAGAGAGATCATACAAAATGCATGTAAGATATTTTACATAAAAGATGTTTAAATCTAGTCCACAAGACAAAAAACAATTGAGGGACTCTAACACAACTATTAAAAAAGGTTTGAATATTCACTGATGCTCCAGAAGGAAACACAATGCATTAAGAGCTGGGGGGTGAAAACTTTTGAAGTAGATGAAGATGTCCAATTTTTTCTTATTTTGTTGAAGTATCTTTTTTTTCCATTTAGTACTGCCCTTCGGAAGCTAAAGAAGATACTTGCATGTTTCCCGAAAGACAAATCAAGTACAATTAACCTTGATCTTCAAATTCAAAAAGTTTTCACCCCCCGGCTTTTAATGCATCAAGTTTCCTTCTGGAGCATCAGTGAATGTTTGAAGCTTTTTTAATAGTTGTGTTTGAGTCCCTCAATTGTCCTCAGTGTGAAAAGATGGATCCCAAAATCATACAGTCACTGCTGGAAAGGGTTCAAATATGCAAAAGATGCTGGAAAAGCAATGAATCTACAGGACATGGAGGATTTTTCTGAAGAACAGTGCTCAGTTTAACTGTTCAGAACAAACAAGGGACTCATAAACAACCATCACAAAACAAAACAAAAAAAAACAGTCGTAGATCATCCAGCTAACCCTACTCTGTATTAAGAACCAAGGGTTTCCAAACTTTTAAAGGAGGTTATTTTAATAATTTCAGCTATTTTTTGTCTTGTGGACTATATGTTAACATCTTTTATGTAAAATATCTTACTCAGGACAGTACTAAATAAAAAATAACATGCATTTTGTATAATCTCTCTTATTTTGTTAAAATTATTCA
>JAHKKF010517712.1:12752-26425 GCA_019740295.1 Labeo calbasu | reverse complement strand
CATTTCGGTGATTTTAAGCCATTTAAATCCAATCAGCAGCAAAAAAGAACTAATTTCTGTCTGAGAGACTGTTTCTGAGCACTGTCAGAGAGGCGCGTGCACGTGAAGACTGTGCATAGAATGCGGAAGTATTTAACAGAGTTATTTTTGCCACCTATAGCCCTTGAACGGTTAAATACACACGCTTGTATGTGTCAAAATGTCTGTCTTTGCAAGTATCCTCTTAAACACTGTAATTTAGGTCTTAAGTGAAAGCAAACAGCTGAGAAAGAAAACACACGTGTAACTGTATATTGGATCTGGGCAGCTCTTAAAGTGACAGCAGTCTAATATTCCTGCTGTCATTCATGTTAAACAACAAAAGAGAGAAAATCTCTCACTGCTCTTGACTAAATCACTTAGTATATATATATAGTGATAAATCACTATATATATTTAATTTACACAGTGAAGAATATGCAGTGTTTTATACATTTGATTAATTTATACATTTAATCACTGACTGTTTACTTGTTTTCAGTGAGCTTGAGTTTTGTTTTGTTTTTTCTTTCATTTATTCTAGTATTTGTTTTTTGTGTTACTGGCAATGGTGGTCACAAGAACTATGAAAAGTCTATGCTATCAACAATTTTGATTAAAGACCTTATTTAAAGCAAAAATAACTATATTGTGATACAGTCAAACTAAAATTTATTCAGACATCTTCAACATTTCTCATATTATCACAGTTTACTCGCTATAGTTTAGAAAATGGTAATAAAATACGACAAGAATTCAGAGTTAAACTAAACAAATTCATCTCAAATAACTTTGATAGTAAGGTATTTAATGGATTACAGTCAACCAAAAATTCTGTTAGTATGACCATATTATTTACACAACTATCAATACTTTGTTGACCAATTACCTAAAAATGCTTAATTTTGTTCAGACTGTGGTGTAAAAAGGTCGCATTAGCAATTAAAGAAAAAACAATTGAGCAAAACATGGTCAGGTCAGTTTTACTGGTAGTCCACTGTGTTAAATTATTTTTGGGTATAATATGTCATAATTAACTTTATTTTGCTGCCCACACTTACATAAATGAACTATGGTGTCTTGCACACATTAGTAAAAAATACATCCAAAATTATATTTGGTGTCTAAATATTTTTTGGTTTGACTGTATATGGAAATGTGAAATAAAATTACTCATATCGTGATATATGATTTTGGTCATTTCGCACACCCCATGTCTGATAAAGGAAGATTCCCACTAGCTGGCATTTTTGGTAACCTAACGTAACCTATCCCCACTCCCTGATTAGGAATGAAAGAGAGGTCACTGACTAAATGGCTGGCCTGACATTGCCTTTCGATTCCCTGTCACGTATTGCAAAGGCCCATTTTGACAGTAAATCAATGTGAAGCTCGCTAAAGTAAGGACAGGAGCACATCGTGAGCATAAACAATTGTAATAGACTAAATTAGGATGCAACTCATTGAGTAACTGTACTCTGTAAATGTGTTAGTATAGAAAGCCGGTGGTGCGCTGTTCAGAATTGAACTGAGAATCAAAATTCCAAATGGAAGTTCCAATTAAAGTCCTTCATTTGAATTTAATTTGAAATGAAGTAGCAAACATGATGCAGAATTGCAATTTAAATTTGAATAGAAGTAGATAGATAGACAAATAGATAGGTAGATAGATAGATAGATAGATATACCCAACTATAATACTATAACCGACCATTAGCGCTTGGTACGCAGCTTTGTGTTTGTTCGGGAAAAAGTAAAAATGCTTGCTAGCCTCCTTCAGCAGCAGAAGCCTTGAGGAGCTAAGCATCTAAACCCATTGAAGGGCTCTCAATTTTCTCTGCTTCTTTTCTTCCTTTCCGACTTAATAAACATTCAGTTACCTGCTGACAGGTAGACCAAATCCCATCCCATTGAGCTCAGAAAAACCACCTTGCTTCTTAAAGAAATAGATTCACGCCATTCAGATGTCTTGCCTGAAAGCCAGACCCTGTTAGACTTTGTTATGCTTATATAATCAGTGTTGAGAAGCATTAGAGAACTTGTATGTAGAGTTGGATTCCTTTTAATTAATCCGTTTGTGTATGTGAACCGGATTATAAAGTAATTACTATGGAAAGTTTGATTAATTTTAATGAATTAATTCGTTTGGACAGTGTAACATGAACTGGATTGAAAAGAAATGATTCAATAATTGAGGGACCAATTCTTACTATTAAAAAGTTGCTTATTAGCATGCATATTAATAGCTTGTTGGCTGTTTATTAGTTCTTATAAAGCACATATTAATGTCTTATTCTTCATGACCATACTTTAGATCTTTCAATCTTACCCCGTACAGCTATATACCTTATTAACTATTAATAAACAACAAATTAGAAGTTTAAGGCAAAAGTCATAGTTATAAGTAAGAACTGGTCCTTTAAAACTAAAGCGTGACCCTAAACTCATATGTAGCATCAGAAAGTTTGATTCATTTGAATGAATCAGTTCATTTAGACAGTTTGAATAAATTAACTGAATCAAAAAGAAACAGATTACCGATTGAAAACTCATCAAATTAATATGTAGCATCAGAATATGTTTTTTTTAATGAATCAGTGTGTTTGGACATTTTATATAAATGAAGCAGAACAAAAAGTTATGATTCACTGATTCGGTGAATCAGTGAATCATTACTTTTTGTTCTGATTCAGCAGATTTTTTTATTGCAAATAATAATTATTTTAAATGTAGTAAAGTGTATATAAATAAATACAAATAAATTAATTTAATTGCTTATTTTATTTTAAGTAAAGTGCCTTCTTAAATAACTTCAGTAATATATTTTAATAATATATTTTCATTTTATTCTTTCTTTCTTTTTTATTTTATTAGTGTTAATTTATCAGTGTATTAATTAATTTTTTTATCAGTGTTAATATGTTCAAGTTTAATGTTGTCATCTTAATCAAGATTCATTCTAGTACTTGGCAACGATTAATCGCGATTAATCGCATCCACAACAAAAGTTTTTGTGCACATAATATATGTGTGTGTACTGTGTATATTTATTATGTATATATTTAAATATTTCCAAAATATATACTGTATGTGTGTGTCTTTATATATAATAAATATACACAGTACGCACACACATATAAACAAAAACTTGGATGCAATTAATCGCGATTAATTATTGCCAAGCACTAATTCATTCATTTATAAACTGCAGATTTTTTATTGTAGATAATAATGAATTATTTTAAATGTAGTAAATTGCATACTTATTATATAAATAATAACAAATTCAAGTAAATTAAATTAATTATTTTATTTTAAATTAAAGTGCCGTCGTTTTTTATTTGATTAGTTAGTTTATCAGTTCATTCATTTATTTTTTTATATACCGGTGTTAATTTATATGTTCAAGTTTAATGTTTTCATCTTAATCAAGATTCATTTAAAAGCAGATTTTTGTATTCTAATAAAATTTAATAAAATATATATTTATTTTAGAAATAATAAATTATTTTAAATTAATTGAATTATTTATTTTATTTTAAAGTACTTCACGTAAGAAAGTTTTCATTTCGATAATATATTTCAAAACTACATTCTAACAGTTGTATCATAAAATCAGCTTATTTCACTTGAATCGCTGAAAAGCTGTACTCAGGTGGCTCTTTTAACTATAAAGCAGGACTTTACAGGTTTGTGTGGTCTGCCTTTATGAGAGGTCCGTCTCTGATTTAACGTCATTTACGTGGGTAGCTTGTACCTTAGCTTAAGTTCCCCAGTGCTGTTTATAATACAGTATAATGTGAGTCTCATTAAACCAGCAACTAATGAAGTTTTGAGTCCCCGGAGTCAACTGATGGGGATTCTCAATCGCAGCAGTTATTTATGATTGGAATCATGGGAAATATGGAAAGGCATTTTAATGAGCTTTTGTTTGTGCGTAGCACATAGATTTTGTTTTTCATTTAACTGTCTTACAATTGACAGTTTTTCATTAAAGTCTGGCAGTTGCGTATCGAGCTATGGCTAATGTCTTAATGTTCGGTCTCTGATTGAAAGTCCACGTAAATCCTTCTGACAATAAAACTCTCTCTGGAGAGCACGTCGTCGAATGGACGCCGTCTTTATTAAGGGAGTTCAATAAAACTAGTCCGATAATTGCTGTCGCTCACTGCTACCAGAAACCAACTTAATATACATTAAAGATTCAACAAATGTCTTTGTTTTGGCTTAATAGCTGTCAGGGGGCCACCGAGACGTACATGTTTATTTCCTGTCATTTCTTAGACTGATAGAACGAGCTAGTCGACTTGAGTCAATGGCTTCGCCTGGTCTTTTATGTTTTTCTGCCTCGCTCGCGTTGTTGTGCTTTAGCGCTGATTAGATTTACTCGGCTCTGCTCCGGCCAATCCGTTTAAAGAGAGAGAGGCGAGCCAAAGCCTGTTTTGATGCAGAAATGGCTGCAGGCATTGTTGACCGAAGGCCTTGAGATTGTTTTAAACCTACCTCTCACCCAGTAGTTTAAAATGGCATGAATAACTAAGACATTTTAATTGAACTGTCATCTTCATCTCAAGCTACATGTTAAGGAAGAGTACCGCTTTTTGTGGCACTAATTGCTGCTTTTAAAACGAAATCAATATTATGTTCATGATGTTGAGTTTTTTAGGTCCATTTTTAGGGCCATTAAAGATTATTTTAACAATATGACATTATTTTCATGACAGTTAAGCACATTTTCCCTTCAAATATTAATTCATTTAATATCTCCATACAATTCATTTTAGTTTTTTTCCCACTCTCATTGAAATAAAAAAACATATTATATAGTCAGTAAGATTTTTTTATTAAAAGTGACAGTAAAGACATTTATAATGTTACAAATGATTTCTATTTCAAAATATAGCTGCAAGCAGCAATTAAGGGGCCAAGCACAATCAGAAGCAAAATAAGGAGCTAAGCATGGCATGGAGCGGCAGACCAACTACAACAATGAGTAATTAAAGAAGAATTCACAAATAATTTACTCACCCCAAGTCATCCAAGATGTTCATGTCTTTCTGTTTTTAGTCGTTAAGAAATTATGGTTTTTGAGGAAAACATTTCAGGATTTTTCTCCATATAATGCTCTTAATTGGTGCCCTGATTTTGAATTTCCAAAATTTAGTTTAAATGCAGCTTCAAAGGGCTCTAAACGATCCCAGCCGAGGAAGAAGGGTCTTATCTAGCAAAACGATCTGTCGTTTTTTTCGGAAAATAAAAATTTGTATACTTTTTACACACAAAAGCTCATGTAGCGCAGGCTCTGGGATCTGAAGTCCGTTATATGGAGAAAAATCCTGAAATGTTTTCCTCAAAAAACTTAATTTCTTTACGACTGAAGACAGAAAGACATGAACATTTTGGATGACAAGGGAGTGAGTAAATTACTTGTAAATTGTTGTTCTGGAAGTGGACTTCTCCTTTAAAGCCATTTTAGGATGATTTTAGTCAAAATAGCTGAAAAAAATCATAAATACAACCTCTAGTAATATGATGTAATGGAATATCACTTTTGACCAATAAGTGGCACTGTTATCACATCGATGTGGTGTGGTCAGTTTAAGGAGACAATGGCACATACAAAGTTTGGTGTCATTATGTCAAAGCTTTGCAGAGATACAGCCTCAGACGTAGTCTGGCATCATGTCTCAAATTTGTTGCGTTGCTATTTTTGTTTATCAGCACGAAATTTATAACTTTTTGTCAGCACAGTCTTAAGATGATCTGACTCAGTTTTGGTAAAAATTGGACCAGCGGTCAAAGAGGAGATAGAAAAAGTAGGTTTTGCAAAGTTTTGCAGAGATACAGCCTCAGTCACTCTTTGGCAGGATTCCAGCAAATTCGTTGATGCGTTAAATGATAACCGTTTCATGACAAGAAATCCACAACTTTTTGTTAGCATTATCTGAAGATGATCTGAGCCAAATTTAGTAAAAATTGGACCAACGGAAAACGAAAATACATACCACATTTCGTAACGGTTACGCCAATGCAGTCATAAAATATAGCATTTTATGACAAAATTGGGTATGGCTTGACTCAGCGTGCTGCACCGCATCTAAAGAGACCAGTGATTTTTGGCCAAACCATTCAGAAGTTATAAGCAAAAGAAAAAAAAATTTCCATATCTCCTGACCACTAGGTGGCACTGTGCTAAAACACTGCAGGTAGCCTCAGGTCATGGTTGTTATAACACACACCAATTTTGGTGTCAAAACACCAAACCGTTGCAGAGATATAACCTCACATCCATTTTTGCGTGCTCTTCGTCAAATTCGTTCCACGCGTTATTCGAAAATGGTTCTTTTCACAAATTTTTGCCATCATGGTCTGAAGATGATCTGAGCCAAATTTGGTGAAAAACCAACTAGGACGAGTTTAAAAAAGGTTTTTCGAACAATTAAAAATAGCAAAAAAAAATGTTGATGTGCATTCAAATCGACATGAGCCTATTTTTATAGGAAAAAAGAAAATTCCTTCTAGACCTTACAGTTTAAAAGTTATTAGCATAAACATATGTAACATTTTGGACAAGTGGTGGCGCTAGAGAGTTTGAGTTAGAGACTCTAAACTTGCTGTGGTTAATGTTGAAACTGTCCTCTATCAGCGTGCCAGATTTCATAACTTTCCCGCAAGCGGTTTTATGGGCTGCCATAGACTCGAGCGGAAGAAACGGAAGAATAAGAATCAGAAATGTTTCTTGAACACCAAATCAGCATATTAAAATTATTTCCGAAGGATCATGTGACACTGAATGATACTGAAAATTCAGCTTTGCATCACAGGAATAAATTACGTTTTAAATAATATTCACTTTGAAAAAGGTTATTTTAAATTGTAATATTTCACAGCATTACTGTTTTTACTGTATTACATATAAATACAGCCTTGGTGAGCAAAAGAAACTTCTTTTAAAACATTAAAAAAGCTTACCAACCTCAAACGTGACTGATTTATAGTGATTGTTATTCTTGATAACTTAATAGTTACATATCAGTGCATTTTATCATACCTTTTTATAAAAGCAATAAACTACTGCCGTGCTGTTGCTACATTAGAGTAATTTTAGACATTCTTGTGGCTGCTTGCTTTTTTAATGACGCTTAAGCTAAATCATAATCACTGACAGATTAACCCGAACGGTTTACCTCCCAACAGCCCTTTTAAAAGCACTAGACATTCAGGTTTTGTAAGGTTCTCTGTCAGTGACCATAAGTTGGAGCTTTATTTGGCTGCCCATCTCCCAGAATAGCTCTTCATCACTCGTTTCTCCTCATCCTGGCTTTTGCAGGAGACTGATGCTCTCAAGTCCTCTGAGAAGATCTGCAGGCAGCTGATCTATCACCTGACCCCTCACTCCAAGTGGAGCAGACAGAACGTGCCCAGGAGGAAGTCTCAAGCCTGGTAAGAGTCTCGCGTCTGTCCATCTGTCCCTTATTAGGATACACCTCCACAACAACTGACATCAGAGCTTAGAAAACTCTGTGCTGACAGATTGAAATACACACAACTAGAAGAAAAAGAGATTAGCTGTTCTTGACATCTGTATAAGATGCTTAAACGGGTATGAAAGTTTAATTGAGTTAATGTTGAGGTACTTAAGTTATATAAGTTTCATGATGACAATACTGTCGTCATTTTCTCACTCTTCTCACCTTCGAAAAGTGATTAGTATAGTTAAAGGAATAGTTCATGCAAAAATGAAAATTCTGTCATTAATTACTCATCTTCGACGTTCCGTGGTGTTCTTTGTGACTGCGCATCGAAGACTGACAGGGAAGAGAAGATATTGTTGAATAAAGTCGTTATTTTTGCTTTCTTCAGCACAAATAGTATTCTCGTAGCTTCATAAATTTAAGGTTGAACCACTGATGTCACATGGACTATTTTAACGATGTCCTTACTTCCTTTCTGGGCTTGAAGGTGTCAGTTGCATTGTTGTCTATGCAGGGTCAAAAAGCTTTTGGATTTCATCCAAAATATCTTAATTTGTGTTCTAAAGATGAACGGTCTTACAGGTTTGGAACGACATGAGGTGAGTAATTAATGACAGAATTTTCATTTTTGGCTGAACTATCCCTTTAACTAAAACTGAAATTAAAATAAATTAAAAAAAAGCATTTTTGTTACTTGTAATAAAAATGAATTATTATATATTTTTTTAATTTAGCTATTTAAGGAAACATTTTTCAGTTTAATTTAGTTTAACTTGATGTGTTATAATAACTAAAACTGAAATAAAATTTAAATGCTATATGGACATAAAAATGACAAAATACAACAAAAAAACTAAAATTAACTCAAATTAAAATAAAAATAAAAGCTATTTAAAATATTGATAAAAATAACTTATTTTGAAGAAAGTCTCAGGTTTTTTATACATTCAATAGAAGTAAGAAACATTTATTATTATCATGTTAACCATGAAACCATGATTATTTTTAAGGCATTTATTAGAAAATAGAAATCTTTTGCAACATTATAAATGTCCTTACTGATACTTTGATCAATTTAATGCATCCTTTTAAAATAACAGTATTCATTTCTTTAAAACAAACAAACTAACTAAAAAATTCTTACTGACTCAGACATTTCAGCTGTTAATAAATAGTCGTTTTTTTGCCAGTCAAAAGTTTGGGATCAGTGAGATTTTTTTTATTTTATTATTATTTTTTTTTTAGAATTTTCTTATGCTCATCAAGGCTGCGTTTATTTGATCAAAAATGTACAATGTAAAATAACTGTTTTCTATGTGAATATATTTTAAAATGTAATTCAGTTCCAGTCTTCAATGTCACATGATCCTTCAGAAATCATTCTAACATGCTGATTTATTACTTCTGTTATCAATGTTAGAAACAGTTGTGCTGCTTAATATTTTGTTAGAACCTGTGATAGTTTTTTTCAGGATTCTTTAATTAACAAAAAGTAAAAAAAAAAAAAAAAAAAAACAGCATTTATTTAAAATAAAAAATATTTTGTAAATATATAAATACTATTTAAAAGTTTGTGGTCAGTAAATTATAATTCTTTCTCTTTTATTTCTTTTTTTTTTTTTTTTTTTTAAATTAAAGTGCCAGTCCCCAGCAACAAGTTGGCATGCATGCAAGGTCAAAAAACGTTTATTGTCTTATAATATGCATTTATTTTTACCTGATTTGCTCAACGACTCCCAAACGGTTCGTTAAAACGAATCATTTGTCCAAACCACTCGTTTGCGTGACACTAATCTGCGGTGTTTGGTCCGATGACCCAGTCTTTTGTGATTGGTCCAACGTTACTGCGTGCAGCGAATTTCAAACACAAAACGCCCATCACCTTTACTCTAGCCCACAACAACACCCAAACAGCCATAGTATATGCATCAACTCAACGCAGAAACGTATTAATAAAGCACTGCAGCTTGTACAACAACGTATTGTTCTATTCTTTGTCAGAACTTCAAGTAATAACAACAACAAACGTTCACTATTCATCAACACATTTCTAGACAATAGCGAGTGAACAGATAAAGCTGTCAGCCGGTTAGCCAGAGACCTACGAGCTGCACGGAGTGAACAAAACACACACACAACAAAATACGTATTTTACAGAGTAACGTTACATGTTTTAAACAAGTTTTAAAGGATTACTCCACTTTCAGCATAAAAATGTCCTGATAATTTACTCACCCCCATGTCATCCAAGATGTTACATGACACAGTGTTAGACGACATAACACACAACTATGTATTTTGAACGATCGCTAGAAAATATTTACATAATAATAATACATTATACTTCATGACGTATGGCTGTAACAGAAAAAGATTTGAATTCCTGACAACTCGTTCAGGCGATCGTGAACTGACTCTTTTTTGATAGACAATAACTTTATGTATCGTGCACTGTCGGCTTCACAACTTTGCAGATAGTTTATGTTCACATACAGCTACATGACACACTGCATATTTGAAAAGGCATAATAGGAGCACTTTAATACTTTTATTCACCAAGGATGTGTTAAATTGATAAAAAAAAACTAGAGGTGGCAAATGATTAATCATACAAAATAGAAGTTTGAGTTTGCCTAATAAATGTGTGTTTTCTGTGTCAGTATTATATATATATATAAATACACACAAATTAATGTATATATGTGATCCTGGACCAAGAAACCAGTCTTAAGTCGCTGGGATATATTTGTAACAATAGCCAAAAATACATTGTATGGGTCAAAATTATTGATTTTTCTTTTATGCCAAAAATCATTAGGAAATTAAGTAAAGATCATGTTCCATGAAAGACATTTTGTAAATTTCCTACAGTAAATATATTAAACTTAATATTTGATTACTAATATGCATTTTTAAGAACTTCATTTGGACAACATAAAAGGTGATTTTCTCAATATTTGGATTTTTTTTGCACCATCAGATTCCAGATTTTCAAATAGTTGTATCTCAGCCATATAGTATCCTATCCTGATAAATTATACATCAATGGGAAACTTATATATTCTGTTTTCAGACAATGTATAAACCTCAATTTCAATGTATAAACCTCAACCCTTATGACTGGTTTTGTGGTCCAGGGTCACATATAAGAGAAATATGTTATTTATATACAAAATATTTGTACTTTGTACTTTGTACTTAATATAAATTCTATAAAAGATTATAACGAATACTTATACTTGTAAATATTTCTTAAATATGTACATGAATGTGTTTGTATTTATATATACATAATAATTGCACATAGTACACACACATATATTAGGCAAACTCAAACGTTTATTTTGTATGCGATTAATCGCAATTAAACGTTTACCAGCCCTAACAAAAACTCACAACAAAGACTTATATTGTTATAAAAGATTTTTATTTTAAATAGATGCTGTTCTTTTTTAACTTTTTATTCATCAAAGAATCCTGAAAAAAGAGTCACAGGCTCCAAAAAATATTAAGCAGCACAATTGTTTCCAACATATTAGCATATCAGAATGATCAGCATATTAGAATGATTTCTGAAGGATCATGTGACTGGAGTAATGATGCTGAAAATTCAGCTTTGCATCACAGGAATAAATTACATTTTAAAATGTATTAAAATAGAAAACCATTATTTCAAACTGCAATAATATTTCACAATATTACTGTTTTTTTTTCGGTATGTTACTGATCTCAGTTGGCGCCGATAGCCTTGTGGTTAGTGTGGCGACATGTAGCGCAATTGTGCTCGTGGCGACCCGAGTTCGATTCCCATCTCGAGGTCCTTTGCCGATCCTGCTCCCCTCTCTCCGCCCAATGCTTTCCTGTTATCTCTCTACTGTCCTGTCTATTAAAGACATAAAAGCCCAAAAATATAACTTCAAAATAAATAAAAATAAGAAATTACTAATCCCAGAACTGTTGAACGGCAGTCTATATATCCATATATATTAGTATATATACTCACTTGGAGTCAAACCCTCAACGTTGGTGTTTTTAAGCACTATGATCCACCATTTGAGCTAAAAGAACCTACTGCAGTTTTTATCTCCTGATCCTGACACTTTCAATTACGTAAAAGTGCAGAAGATGTTACCAGAAGCGCCTGTCACTTCCCAATCAAGGAATACAGCAAAGTCTTATTGCTACGACTCTTGATGTCATCCCACACGACTGGCATTTTGTCTCAAATGCGGACGGATGAATGTTTTTCTCAGATGAGCTCTTCCATCAGATATGGTGTTTTCCCACCAAACAGCATACGAAACGCAGGGAACGTCGTTCCCTCTGGGCGTTGGGCAGGTACGGTGAGGAAGTCATTACGAAAGGGAAAGTCTTTTTAATGATATCCATGTTCTCTCCCCATCCCAGAGCAATTAACCCAGTTTGGGAGTTTTCGACAGCTGCAGTTTAGCTCCTCTGCTCCTAGTTTTATCACCAACTCATCTCTAAACAAGCCTGAACAATAACAAGCCATCATCGCCATCGCTCACGTAATTCATGAACCTCTGCTCTTTCAATCTCTGTTATGAAAGCCTAATCTGCAGAAATGCCTCCTCCGTTTGTCTTGTCACATCCTCGGAGGTGGTCGTGAGGGAAAAGATTGAATGCTTAAGCGGAACAAGACGCCTGTTAGAGTGTGAAGATACTGTCAGGCCGACCGTTGTTCTATTTAAAGGGAACACGAGGAGAGGAGAGATGCTGTGTAGCTGCTCTCGGCTTCTATAGATGTCCCATCTCTCTTTTCCCTTTCTAATATTCTTTGGGAGAGCTTTCAGGCTCCTTTAAAGCACATCGATTTTTTTCTGCCTAGCACCTCTCCCAGAAAAGCTTTAAAGAGAGAGGTTAGGTGGCCGGAGGGGGAAACCTGAAAGACAGAGTATCAGAGCGAATCGAGTAGAGAGAGAGCTGAGGAAACACTGCATTTGTTAGCGACTGTGCTGCTAGAACCAGAGTTGAAGGGAAAGTTCATCCAAAAAGGAAAATTCGGTCATTAGTTACTCTCCCTCATGGCAGTCCAAACTAGTTTGTAGTTACTTTTTGAGTGAAACACGAAATTTATTTCTGAAAATGACTTTTAACAACTGAATGTTTCATGAAAGTGGTCTGTATGCTTTATTCCAAGCATATATATATATATATATATATAACTGTATAACTATAGTTTTATATATACTTTTTAAAAAGTAGTTATATTTTTGTGTGTATATATATTAGTTGTATATGTTATTATATATTAGATATAATATATTATTTATATAGAATATTTTGTTCTTATAGTTTTAATAATTATAAATACTTTATATTAAGTTCATATATTTAATAAATATGAAATAAATTAAATGTAATTAAATTAATTATAAAAAAATAAGTTAATATATAACATCATTAGTATTATATATATAATATATAAAATATTAAATGATGTTATATATTATATACATTTTAATATAAGAACTTTACATATATACATTTTATTATTATATATGTTTATGTAATAATATTGTGTAATATGGTAATTTTATGGTTTTATATATAGTTTTATTATATTTGTTTATATTTTTGTGTTTATATAATACAGAATTAATAGAATTATGTAACATATTTTGTTTTATGGTTTTATTTTATATTTATTTTTTTAGTTGTGTGTGTGTGTGTATATGTAAATGTCTAAAATGTTAGATGTATTTTTATTTTTTATATTAAAATATTTAAATTTATTATTTAGAATATATTATTAATATAACTATTTTTTCTCATAGTTTTAATAATTATAAATATTTTATATTATTTAAGCATATGTTTAATAACATATAATGACAAAATTAAGTAAAATTAAATTATAAATATAAATAATTAATTAAAATTATATATATATAGATAGATAGATAGATATACTAAATTATGTTATGTATTATATAAATTTAAATATAGTATGTATTTGTTTATATAAAAATATTTTGTAATATGTTAATTTTATAGTTTTATATATAGTTTTTTATTATATTTTGTTATATTTTGTGTGTGTGTATATATATATATATATATATATGTAAATTTTATAATATATTATATTATGTTTTATAGTTTTTCATATATTTCTTTTTACGTGTATATATGTATTCGTATATATTTCTTTTTTAT
>JAHKKF010517711.1:8741-19292 GCA_019740295.1 Labeo calbasu | reverse complement strand
CAGGAATAAATTCTATTTTAAAGTATGTTAAAATAAAAAACATTATTTTATATTGTAAAAACACTTTGCAATATTACTGTTTTTTTTTCTATATTTTTAATCAAATAAATGCAGCCTTGATGAGCATAAGAGACTTCTTTAAAGACTATTACAAGTCTTACTGACCCCAAACTTTTGAACAGTAGTGTATATATATATATACACACACATTTCATATATATGTATACATGCATAAATATCTTTTTTGCAGATATTTTCTCAGAAAACTTGTAGAGATTTTTTTTTTTTTGTGTGTGTGGGCTATTGCTTTAAGAGCCGATATTAATCATTGAATAAATATTGTACTATTAATCATCAGACAGGGAAACCTATTATGACAACATTTTCAGAAAGCAATTTTCAGGTGGCGGGCCGCGCGCTGCTTTGGGAGCACGGACGGGGACTTCATTCCGCAGTGCTAGAGCTGGCGGCGCAGTGCTGTCTGTTCTGCGTGAAGGCGTCTCTGCGGAGCCTGTGACATGCAGTCTGACAGCAGATCGCCTTGCGCCACATCACTCTTGGCCGACTGACGAGACTTTCTGAAAGCTCTGGTGGGGGGTTTCACTCAGATCAGACGTGTTACTAAAGAGATTTTGTGCTTGAACATCCTGATTGTCCTCAGAGTTTCCCGCCACGGTTACACTTAAAGAGCTCTATATTACCGACTTTACGGGTATATGAAATATAATTTGAGGCAAAGCTTCTTCTGAAATTGCAACGAAACTGGAGTGAACTGGACAGGTGGCATTTCACCCCAAAAGAAATAAATAAGCTGAGAAATTGCAATCTCAAATCAAAATAATTAAATATAGAAATTTCATTTCATTTAAATGTAAATAAAGTCCGTTTTAAGAGTTACATATTTTAGCATTTTGACAGTTTCATGTCATGATCATCATTAGTGTAATGTCAAAAAATGTCACCACTATGTTTTTTAAATGAATAGAATAACAATAGATATTAACATAATCGTAGAATAAAATAATAGAAAAAAACAGAATCAAACTACTATTAGTAGCAGTAGTATTAATAATAAATATATATATTTTTAATTAAAAATATATATATAAAAAAAATTGTAATTAGTAAAAATCTACATTAAAATAAAAAAATATATAGTCCAAAAATAAATTTTTGCATTAAAATTTAAACTTTTTTGCAAAGGCACAATATAATTTCTAAATAGAATTGTAAATATAAGACATATAATATATTTATAGAATAAAATAATAGAAATACATAAATATACATAAATATTTCATATTTTATTACACACACATATATATATATATATATATATATATATATATATATATATATAAAGATGTGTGATAAAATATGAAATATTTATGTACACAAAAAAATTAATTAGTAAAAATCTATGTTAAAAATATATATAATCCAAAAATATTATTGCATTAAATTTTTTACTTTTTTTGCAAAGCCACAATATCATTTTCTTTTATTTTCCATTTGATTTGGGGACAATATTTAATATATATTTAATTTATTTTTTATATTGTGTGTGAGTTTTAAATAGAATTATAATTACTAATATAATAAGACATATCAATATATTTATAGAATAAAATAATAGAATATATATATTTTATTAATATACATAAATATTTCATATTTTATTACACATTATATCACCATCAGGAATAATTGAAAATTAAAAAATATATAAAACAAAAATATATACAAAAAAAAAAAATCAATATTAAAATAAAAAAATATATATAATCCAAAAATATATTCAAAGTGCATTAAAATCATAACTTTTTGCAAAGGCACAATATACTTTCTTTTCTTTTCCACTTGATTTTCAGGTCAAATATGACACATTTTCATGAGATTCTCCCACCTGTCAGCCAGACGGAGCAGTGCAGTGCAGATTACCAAGTCTGGAATACAGATTTTATATTAAACATTTATTTGCAGTGCTGCCTGCTGAACTTTTGGGCTTTCTTAATTTATCAGCATGTTTCCTGTTTATTTTTATATTCTAAGGGACGAGATGAAATGATTAATCTGTGGTAAGTGACAGCATGTCACAGATGCACTAAAGAGAAAAAACAAAAAAGGCAAAAAGCTGATTTGCCGTTGAAATCTCACTTGAACTCTGTGTGTTTGTGCTCCGTCCTGGTGTTGGAAATCTCCTGTCCGTTCTTCATCCAGAAGGTCTGCCGGTGGGTGCTGTGTGAGTTAGTGAGGTTACACTGAAGGGTGATGGGCAACTCCAGCCCGCTTTTAGGCTGCAAAATCTCCTGATCGGAAGCATTGATTCGTGGCTCTGAAACGAAGACAAAGTCCTGGACAATTAGTGCATGAAACATTACGAGCTTAATGGACATTCATGTGTCCTTGAGACCGTCCTGAACGAGCTCCTGTGTGGGGAAACGTAGACAACACATGAAAAACACACGTTAGTTTGCACGCCAAAAAGTGTTACAGCGTTAACAAACCTTGCAAATTGATGTTTTCAATGTGTGCATTTATAGATTATCTTGATGCTCGAAGAGAAAGTTCACCCAGTGATGAAAATCCTGTCATCATTTATTCAAACCTTACTTTTCTTACAATCACAGTGGACTGGAAACGATGACTGTCGGGATCCAAAAACGTCACAAAACTCATTTTAAACCATAGCATGTGGAAATAAATTAATTTTCCACACGTGTGATTCAGGTTTCAAAAGACATTTAAATGATACATTTTCATTTTTAGGTGAACTGTCACTTTAAGAGCACATATAACCTGCATACTTGCCTGAAATGGAACAATAATGCTTGCAATTTTGACGTTAATCATAAATTAGACACTAAATTTGCCTCTGCAGACAATCAAGAATCAAAAGTGAACATGCAGTTTTGTTCTGACCACAATGTGAGCCTCATCAATTGTGCACAAGAACGCTTTTACAGCAAAATCATCCATCATCCGCTGTTTCCATTAAATCCTGTTCAACTTCATTTCATGTGCAAGCGGCAACGTTTCTAATAACAGTTCTGTTTATGTCATACTTTCTGTTAAGCGGATTTTCTCTTGGCATTTTAAAAGCATATATCAGTGGACAAAATATATATCTAAAGTAGTAATAATGCTTTACCGTTTCGATCGTTTATTAAAATCTTCAATCAGAATCAAAATGCCTGTCATGCAAACTCTAAATGTAAATGTAGCTAAACTGATAATGCTTTTAGCAATCAATAAAACACTCACAAATATTTGTGCATTTGAAATGCATGTCAAACTTAAATCCATTTGGATAAGACAGTTTTAGTATAAGCAAACTAATAAACATTAGTACAGAAATTAAACCAGATTTCTGCACCCCAAAAGATTTAAGTAAATTTAATTGTTTTGCATCTATTTGGTTTTATTTAAATATTCAAATAGCATAGAATCTGTTCATTGTGTAAACAATTTATTCAAAGTTTAAATATGTGATATTCAATTAGTTCAAATGCATGAAATTGGATGCATTTATATAAATATATAAACCTGGTTACTAAAACACATTAAGTTTATTATGACAAAAATCTTACCAGTTTCATTTCTGTATGACTGAGAGTTTATGTTCAGACTGTCCAAATGGATAGAAATGTTAGATGTAATTAAAATGCAATGGGGGAAAAAACATTTGCTAGTGAATTTTACTAATAATTACACAGAAATGGCAAATAACATATTCAATCAATTGAAATTCAATGCTTTTTAAAGTAAAAAATAAAAAAGTAAAAAATACCAGTATTTTACATCTATTTTTATAGTATTATATTTTAATTATATTTGTATATTTTATATTTTATAATATTATATTATAAAATATAATATTATAAATATATAATAATACATATAATATATATGTAAATTAAAGATGTAAAATACTGGAGCACAGTTTTTTGCTTTTTTTGCAAAGCCACAATATCATTTCTTTTATTTTCCATTTGATTTGGGGACAATATTAAATATATATTTAATTTATTTTTTATATTGTGTGTTTTTTATATTGCATATAAAATACACAAATATAATTAAAATATAATATAAAAATATAATAAGAATATAATATTATAAAATGTAAAAATATACAGTTTATTATATTTTTAAAAAAAAATTAAGTGTACAAATTTTACATTTAAACATTAATATCTTTGAGTATTGAGTAAATTATTGAGCTCTCCACTCAATTTAACACATTTTAGAATATTCACTTTTTAAATATTCAAATGCATTCTATACATTTTCCCTCAAATTAGAACGGAAAATATGGAAAAAGTCTGCAGATTCTTTCTGGAACATCTCTAGGCTCAAGTACCAAAATATCACTACTTTTTATCCTCATTTAATAATGTTTTAATCTAAATGTTCAGACTTTAATCAAATGAGCAAGGCGTCCGTGTGTGAATCTCTACCGTAGCAACCGCAGCACCCAGTTGGAAAAAGCAGGGCGAGGCACAATCACCCCGTGATTGGCTAGTACAGTAAACCTCCAGGTATTATTCCTGCTCCGCTGGGAGGAGCTCAGGTTGATCATCCAATTAGCATTCCTTACACCTTCTCCTGCAGTTTGGCTTAGCCGAGAGGAACGTTACTGCTACTGTAGTACTTTCTCTTTCTCTCGGTCAATGTCACATCGCCTACTCTCACCTACTGTACACACACCGGAAAATCTCTGTATGGAGATCCTCCTGAAGGTCATCTGGAGGACACCTGCTAAGAGGAGAGAGTTTAATGATCAATCAGTGGGTTGGTTCTGCTCACAATCATCGGCCCATGAAAACGGAAAACTGTGAAGAGAAGTTTGGCGTCAAAAAATACATATTAGTGATGCACCGATACTAACAGCCGATTATTCAGATTGACATCTGGCAAAACCAATACTGTTTGGATTATTTAAAGAAAAAATGCTAATGCTGTAAACAATAGGGATTCCTCTCATTTGATGAATTACTATAATCAGGGGGGCACATAAGTGTTTTAGCCTGGTTCTGATAAGAGTACCTGGAGATTAAACAGAACTATATAATATATATATATATATATATATATATGGAGCACAAAACCAGTCATAAGTATAAAGGTATATTTGTAGCAATAGGCAAAAAATACACTGTATGGGTCAAAATTATCAATTTTTCTTTTATGCCAAAACTAATTAGGATATTAAGTAAAGATCATGTTCCATGAAGATGTAAATTTCCTACCATAAATATATCAAAACTTAATTTTTAATTAGTAATATGCATTGCTAATAACTTCATTTGGACAACTTTAAAGGCGATTTTCTCAGTATTTTGATTTTTTTGCACCCTCAGATTACAGATTTTCAAATAGTTGTATTTCAACCAAATACGGTCCTAACAAACCACACATCAATGCAAAGCTTATTTATTCAGCTTTCAGATGATGCATAAATCTTACTTCAATTCAAAAAATATTGACGCTTATGACTGGTTTTGTGGATTTTGAAATAAAAAGGAAGTATTAAATAAAAATATAATTATTTTATAGTAAACTTAAAAATAAAATGATAGCATTTGCTTTTATTTATATATTTTATATAAATTTAAAATATATAAATATTAATTTTTTTTTGCATTTTCAAACCTAAATTAGTACTTTTTATTTTTTATTTTTTTTCTAAATTATTTTATTTTGGTGGGTTGCCAGCAATTAAGTATACACGCTCTTGGGTTTAGCTCTTCCGATTGAAGAGCATCAGTGAATGAAATGTCACACTTTTGCATTGTGCTTTGAAAACTGCAAATAGCCTAGAATTATGCTTTCAGTTCAAATAGACATCATACAGTATTACAGTTCGCTGACCTAAAATGGTGCATTAAAAGTGCATTAACGTCCATCAACCATTATTTTGGTCATGCATGCGGACTTGTGGACCACTTATGTGCACTCCTGACTATAATATTTAAGGTTAAAATTAAAAACAGAGCCCAAACTATGATATTCAAATGCTATTTATTATCAGATATAGTCTGTGTTGGGTGTAACGCATTATTAATTTAATTGAATTATTTAATTTCCCTAATTTTTATGTAATTACAGTTACTTCTGATGTAAATACTGTATAGACTATAGAACAATTATATATAAAACAATTGTGGATCTAATGTTAAAAATATATGCTTCTAACCTTCTCCTTTAAATACTTTGGTCTAATTTATGCAATTTTATGTATTTATTATGTATAAAAGAGCCGTTCATGCCTATCCTCATATTGCTCAACTGGTTGAGGTTGATATGGGATTTAGAAAGCAATTAGAAATAAGTAATGCAAGTAATCTAATTACGCTGTCGCAGATCTAATTAGTAGCTTATATTTAATGATTTTTCAGAGTAACACTGGATATAATAATCACGCTCAAATAAAAACTAAAATGTTTGTGTACAACTCAGTTGCACATAAAAACCTGCCTTCATGACAGATTTATTCAAGCAAACATATATAATTAACAGTAATAAGCTCCTCTCTAGTGTTTTTATAGCTAACTAACCAACTGTGAACACTGGATAACTTTCAGCATTAAGTGACGTATTGATCACAAGCTCTTTTATTGACGTTTTTCTGTGGTTGAAACACAGACTGAGTGGTTACATGAAACTGGATACGTTTTAAAAGGCTCTTTCTGATATGCATGCGTGTTTAATTTTACATGATAACGTATTAAAGTGGAAGCGAGTTGCATTACAACGTCAAAACGGCATCAAAAATCTGATTTTCAAAATGCCTTTATTCAAATTGCACAGAATCTGTTCATTGTGTAAACAATTTGATTTATTCAAAGTTTAAATATGTGATATTCAGTTAGTTTAAATGCATGAAATTGGATTTATTTATACTAAATATATAAACCTGGTTACTAAAACACATTAAGTTTATTATTACAAAAATCTTACCAGTTTCATTTCTGACTGAGAGACATGCATCACATTAAGTTTATTAGTTTATGTTCAAATGGATAGAAATGTGAAATGCAATAGGAGGAAAAAATTATTTGCAAGTAAATTTGACTAATAATTACACAGAATTACAACAATACATCAAAACGGCATTTATTGTTTGATTTTTTGTGATTAAAATAGAATTCAAAAGCTGAGAATGTTTTTTATCAGCAATAATAAAAGCACAAAGCTTATTGTGATTTGTAGCTGTGCTACAAATAATGTTTGGTGGCTGCAGATCTGGCAACCCTGACTTGAACCACAGCTGATTCATAGGGGAAAAAAAAAAGAGTCTGCATTAATATCTTCTCTAAGTGCACTGCGTTTATGTTGTAATTGAATTCACTTTGAAAGCCCTAAATTCTACACAAGTTTCAGACACACATTTTTCGCCCACTTTTGATTGACAGGATGCAATCGACCCTGATCACTGGCTGTTTTTAAACAATACATCAGTGCATCCCTAATAAATATTAACAAATATTAAGCATTGCAGTCCATTTGGGAGGTCACAATCTAGTACAGTCTACAGCCTCTACAGACGAAAAGCTCGACAAGACCACCAGAAATCTGGACGCTGTCCTGTTGACAAACTATACGCTTCAGCATGTATAGCCTGTTATATGCATGTGACGATGCCCTATCACATGTATATAATATGACAACACTGACTCTCAGTAATGACAGAGTATGATATCATGTTTATACACTTGCATTTGACACAAAAAGTCATTTGTTTTAATTAAGCATGCTTTTGATGGACAGTAATCCCTGAACTTCATTTAACCACGCACCAGTGAATCAGACCCGACTGATTGGCTTTATGTTTAGGGATCAGAGCGGGAGGAATATCATCATGTCATTACTGAATCACAGGCAAACAGTAAATGCAAAGAAGGCACAAGGTCGTTCTCCGGCTACGGGTCAGTTTTATAACAGAGATAAGATTGTGGTTTTTTTTGTTTTTTTTTTCTGAGATAAGGAATTGCCCGCATAACCGAAATGACCCGTTTTCCTTGTGTCTTCTTCCTAGTCCCATCCACCCTTTTCCAAGGACAAAATGCACAGATAAAACACGGCATGACTTCAAAGCGCCGTTAGGCTTTACGCTCTGCACAGGGCACACAATGTCGGGCTTTGAAGTAAATAAAACAACCCACGCAACGCAAAACTGAAAAACGAACTGACTAAATCATATCCGTATGAAATGAAAATAAAGAACCCAAGCAAAACAGGAAACGGGAAGCAACACAGAAACAGCCAGGATGGACGGCATGTAGGGTGAGGGAGGAAGGAGTGAGGAGGAGGAGGAGGAGGAGAGGCAGACAGAGAGCAGGGATTTGTCTGGGTTTGTGGTCATCCACAACAAGAGGCTCAAGGGCATTAGGAGAGGAAAGGGGCGCAATCATTATTGAATTCAGTGGGAATCCTCAAAGTCTGCCTGAAGGAAAAGGTGACATTTGGACACACCAAGGTCAAAATATAATAAAATACAACAGGAATCAATACAGTGCTGTCCTAATTCAAAAAACTTCCTTAAGATGAACATACTGTGGGGTTTTGTTTATTTTTGTTTGTTTGTAGTAGGGCTGGGCGGCATGAATGATCATTTTACAATATTTGGTGGAAACTTTTAGCAAATTCACTCTGAAAATGCTTTGTGTATTGCATAATCATGCGCTAATATCTATTTTTGGATAATCCGGCGATTTAAATACTGATGAAAGGTGCTTTATCTCATTTTTTTTATTTTTGTATGGACACAAACCACAATATCAGATTGTATTCATAACAAACGAATACGTAAATATCATTTAAAAAAAATGCACTCGAAATATGAGCAGATGTGCAAAAGCTGAAATACACCAAGGTTGTTCATAATTCAGAAGAGAAGACTCGACTTAATGACTCAGTGGTTGCTCGTTTATTCGTTTCAATTCATGAGTGTGAATTCGAGTTGAACTGGCAACAACATACTGGAATTTGAATTGGATTATAACAAATTTACTGAATTTAAATTCAAAGAAATTATACTCAAGTATGCATTTTGGGGAATTAAGTGTTCTTCCATCCTGATCCATGAAACTGTCCGTCTTAAAGGCCTCTGAAACCATCAAACAATTAGGCTTTTCCAACCCTTTGTGCACCTTTTGTCTTTTTCATTTTTGTTTTTTAGAACTTTGGCTGTTAATGCAAACAGCATACAGTAAATTCAGCCAAAAAATGTGTATTTTAATTGGAATTTTAATATATTTCACATTTACTTTCTTTTCCACTAAAACCCACTTAAACTGCAATTTTTAACCTTTAAATTAGCTACTATTTTAACATTTTTTTAAAAAAAAAAACAAAAATGTGTGTGTTTGCGTGTTATGCATGTAAATGTATATATAAAATCAGACCTGATCATTACTAATAAAAATGCATTAATTTTCAGGATTTTAACACTTTTTTGCCTAATGCAACTATAGGTTTTTATAAGAAAATTAAATTTTTTTAGTGCAAAAAAATGTATAAAATTAATGCATTTTTATTAGTAATGATCAAGACTGATGTTGTTAAAAAATAAGCCCCAAGAAGCTTGTTTATAGTGAATTTACAACAGTTGTTAGGAAGTGAAGTGGAGCTAACCCCCTTAGCTGTTTTGAATTCATTGTAAACCACGGCTTCACAAGGCTTTTTGCTTTCATAAACTGGTTATTCCATATATATAGTACGGTTTCACAAAATAAAACAGAACAAATAAAGTGTAATGACGTTAATAAAAACATTCTTCTGCCAGTCAATTTAGTTCCTCAGAAACGGTTGTGGTTGTAACAAAGTGGTTGCCGAGCAACACACAAACGTAAACAAAGGTGCATGCTTGAGTAAGGTACAGCAGCTTCGAACATGGCTCAACCAATCAGAATCAAGGACCGGAACTATCTATTTTATATCTGTTTTCATATTTTTAGTATGATTCATGATGTTTTTGTTCTCTAAGGACCTAAAAACTACATTTTATAAATTGACACACAAGGGTTAAATGAGCCAACACAGAAAGTTGACAAAATTGCTTAAAATTCGAAAAAAAAAATGCATTCTAGTTTTAGTTGCTTAATTCAAATTCAGGAATTGAGTCCGATTTTGTGCATCATTCATTAAATTCTGAAGGATACACAACCCTATACAAACACAAACACGATTGGCTGAATTCAATAGCCATATAGTTCAAAATATTACATCCTCCTTTCAGAATCTGCTAAATGATAATTGTTTTACCAAAATAAGAGGGATCATACAAAATGCATGTTATTGTTTATTTAGTACTGAACTGAATAAGATACTTCACATAAACTTCCACAAGAGAAAATAATAGCTGAATTTATAAAAATGACCCTGTTCAAAAGTTTACATACGCTTGATTCTTAATACTGTGTTGTTTCCTGAATGAGCCACAGCTGTTTTTTTCTTTAGTGATAGTTGTTCATGAGTCCCTTGTTTGTCCTGAACAGTTAAACTGCCTGCTGTTCTTCAGAAAAAACCTTAAAGTTCCCCAAATTC
>JAHKKF010517709.1:2663-13943 GCA_019740295.1 Labeo calbasu | reverse complement strand
CATCCAAGATGTTCATGTCTTTCTGTCTTCAGTCGTAAAGAAATTATGGTTTTTGAGGAAAACATTTCAGGATTTTTCTTCATATAATGGACTTGATTTTTGCCCCGATTTTGAACTTCCAAAATGTAGTTTAAATGCGGCTTCAAAGGGCTCTAAACGATCCCAGCCGAGGAAGAAGGGTCTTATCTAGCGAATTTTGCATATTAGCAGTCATGCAAATGTGCATGTCAGAGTGAAACTAGCCTTTGTTCCACCATAGATAAAAAAGGAAACTTATTTAAACATGTCTACCTGACTCTTCAGTCACATCATGTTTTGACTTATGTTTTTCTTTAGTCTACACCCCATACGATCTTAAAATGTATGTGGAATTAATTCATACAATTTTACACATTACAAAGTTTACAATTTAACATAGAGAGGACAGAAAAGGACAAAATGATGTTTGCTTTAGTCCTCATCAAGGTATATATGCCAAGTAAAAAAAAAAAATTAATGTAAAATGGTATCGATGGAGAATGATAGATAAGAAGTATTAACTCAATCTCCTGCACACTTTAAATAATACATACATACCTAAATTGCATATCCACTAAAACAATTAAAAACTGAAATTTAAAGGAGTCATGCATTAAAAAAATGAATTTTCCCTCATCTTTTGACATAAGAGGTCAATACACTATAAAACTTCGCCCTTAAAGATATATTTTATCAAAACTTCTTTTAAACCATATTCACTTAGAACCTGCACAAATATTTACAAAAGGAATAGCCGTTAAAACACTATATTCAACATGACAAAACTTTAATAATCTTGATTTTATTTACAACAACAAAATCAGTTTATGCGAATGTCTCAGTAGAACATGATTTGATTGTGTAATGGAAAAGTAATGTAACTAATTACTGTTGAAAGAACAGAAAAGTAAGATAAGTAATAATATTTGAAAGGAGTAACTAGTATTGAGTAATATATTACATTTTCTGAGTAACAAGCCCAACACTGTCAGAGTTGGGGCCAGATGCAAAACCCCCTCTATCCCCAACTGGAACTCGCTTTTACCGAGGGCAGCCCTAGTCCAAAATTACCAAATTAATGCCTGTTACTTCTATATGTAATGCTTATTTTAATCCCAGAACATTTCTGAAATTTGTTCAACAATTCAAGAATCCTATCATATTCCTGATTGTTTGTATAAATTAGTATAGCCTGTCTGAATTTGCAGCAACTAATGTTGCCAGAACTTTTTCTTGATGCCATAATGTCTCTTTCCAGTTGTTTCAATGCCATTGTGAGAATGGCTGTCGTCAGAGGACAGCCTTGACGCAGTTTTCTGTAGTTACGGGAGTGTCTGGCCTTGGGGAGGAGATTCTCCAGAATGCTGAAGTCCTTTGGAGGTGTAGGGGTAATGTGTTTAAGAGACAAGAGACTTCGCTTCAGGAAAGAAGTCTTGATTTTTTGAGGGCATTTTTCAAAAAATACACAAATGCAATTACCGCGTATTACCTTTTTTTTCCCCCTAAAAGATGATTTTAGAAACACCTCAAGGCGTTTGGATAAAATGCGAGCAAAAATCAAATAGTCAATGTTGAAACAATGCATATTGTCTGAGATAGGCAATGATTCTACAAAACATTTCGGAACATATTTAGACTTCAACATCATGTTGTAGTTTATCTTTAAGATTTCTGTCATTGGAAGGGCATTCTTCTTGTAGTCATTGACACTGAGTTTATCAGGAGTTTGTTGTTGTGGGTCAGGGAGAGATTTTATGGCACTCAGTATTTCTGCACCATTTATCTTCCCTGCTCGTCTGTCTGGAGCTCCACGGTTTTTAAATTTCATTAACACTGAGGCAACTTCTGGCAAGTTATATTCCACCAGTGATGGAACTTTGATATCTAAAACTAGAGGACCATGATCAGAGATTTTTTTTTTCATCCCAGTTGTGGACTTTCTCGTTTTTTCTTTGTGATTCACACAGTTTATGATGTAATTTTCTGTGTTCGTTGGCATGAAAAACATATCTAACCTTGAGTAGCTCTGATTCTGAGATCGTGTGAAGCCTCCTTCCATTGGATGCATTAATGTAAATGTATCTTTGAGGCTCAGAGAATCTGTGAAATCTTCTACAATGATTCTGAGTGAGGATTGGTAAGTGTGATCTGCTGCTGATTTCCTATCAAAAGTTGGGTCCAGTACTGTGTTGAAGTCCCCACCAACCACAAGCACACCTTTAGTGTTAATAGCTGTCAAATAGTTTTTCAGTCTGTCCAGCATTTGTCTCTCTGCCTTGTGGTTATACACATTAACAAGAGTAAACAACTGACCATAGAGACGACAGAAGAGGACAATATAGCCTCCGCTGTAATCCTCATCATGGCATATATGGCGAAATATTGTTTCATTCTTTATTAAGATGGCGACTCCTTTGCTGCGAGGATGGTGGACAGTGAAGAAAGACCTCCAGCCTTGAATGCTCTCCAATGCTTTATAAGACTGAGGTCCAATGTGTGTCTCTTGTATAAAGACAACATCACTTTTCAGTTTGACGAGTTCGTCTAACACAAGTTGGAGCTTGGAGCTTTTTTCTTTTGTGAACCTGATTCCCATCGTGTTCCAAGAGACAAAACGAAGACGTTTTGGTGGTTCCATTATTTATGATGCTTTAGGGAAAGAATGACAAAAAAGGTCATTTCAGACAATTTCATTTCAAGAATACATGAATGAAATAGCATGTTAAGATATCTATTGTTTACCACATGAACTGGTCTATCAAGCTAAAAAACCTAATGACTTTGCATGTTTTGAAAATGACCTAAAAGACCCTAAAACAAAACCAACATATTTGTTTACTAATAAACAATGTCTTACTGAAGAACTAACAACCGTCAACACTACCCCGCAACTTTTATTTAAATAAAATAGCTTTGATACTAAATTGCTACATTAACAACACCACAAAAAACAATTTGTTGAGTCAACTTAAAATAATTTGTTACCTGGCTGCCTTAAAATTTTAAGTTCAGTCAACTCCAAAACAGTTTATTAAACTTGAAATGTTAAGTTATGCTAAGTGACAACTTACATATTTGACTTACTTACCCAGCTTTTAAGTTTAACAAACACAAATATCTAAGTTGTTACTTAGTACAACTTAAGATTTTAAGTTGACTAAACTTATTTGAGTTGACTGAACCTAAAATTTTAAGGCAGTAGGGTAACAAATTATTTTAAGCCAACTCAACAAATTGTGTTTTTTGTTTTTTACAGTGAAGGTGTTTTTGAAGTAACCAAACTCACAACTTCATTCATTTTGTTTGTAGAGAGAGACGCAAAGACAGATAATTTACACACGAGACTTATTCTCTCTCCCTCTTTCTCAAAATGGCCATTTAACATTTTTATCATAAAACAGTTGAATGACTTCTATCTTACCTCGCTCTAGTAAAGTCAGTAAACCCCACCTACTTTGATTTGATTGACCAGAACAATTATTTTGTCATTGATGAGTGCTTAGGGAGAGCAGGTTGAAAATGTAACTTTTAAAGCTTTTTGTCATCCTAACAAGAGTGCTATGTAATGATGCGCAGCAGATTAGTGCAAGAATTTTAAATATTGGGGGAGACAGTTTGGCCATTTCCAATGTCTCTGATGGTAGCCCTGCACTAAAGAGTACAATTGATGATATCTAAAATTCACAATATAACATAAGATGCCAAAAGCAAACAACAAACGGTGTAATATTATGTTTCCTATTTATTAATAAGACACCAAAATGGACTCTAATCTCATAAAATAATTCTATTTAAACAAGAGTGAACACTGAAAAAAGTTTCCCTTTTAATCAGTTTTCTCACAGAAATTGCTTGTAAATTTCCCAAATGACAAACAACTGCAAGTAACATTGAATTCAAAATGAAATGTTTAAATGAAAATATTGAAATAGTGTTTACTTGTAAAACATACTCAAATAATCTTCATTTTATTTGCTTAAATAAAATGATGGTTAAAAGTACCAACACAATTTTAATGAACAGTCAAATAGAGCTCTTGAATCTATATTTACATTCTGCGTATATCTGTTAATAGCCTATGTTTACATACAAACAATGTAAAACAATGTAAAATAGATCAAACTCACCTTTCTGATGTTGGATGGTTGTGAGAAACTCAAGATTATTTTCTAAAGTATATATGGTGCTGTACTGTCAGTTGTTGACAAGAGTGATGATTCAGCCTTTCATATGAGTATCGTAGAAAGTAAATTGCCTCTCCTTAATCTGTTACACGAGTCATGCTGGAATAAAGCATGACTGAAATATATCAGCGTTCTAAAACATGATCCTGATAAAGACAAAAGATATGACATTTTGTATTTTACATCAGTATTTGTGGACACCCACTTCTAATAGGTATAGCGATTCCAGTAACTCAAGTAATGAAGACAAACTGAGAGATTGATAAAGAGAAAATAAGTTAGAATGTAAGAATAACGAAGTTAAAATATAACGTTGACTTCCCTAATTAAAACCTATTCAACCTTTGCACTTCTAGTGTGTATGTGCATTTATGCTTGTGACACAGCTCTATAGAATGTTGTTAACATAATAAAGATATATTACAGTTGTACTAGAGTAAATGTAATTTCTTTTAAACTGTAATTCTGATTAAATTGTGATGTTTAACATTACAGTTGTAATAAAATGGTTGTTAAAGCAGACTACCTCAGTCACATTATATTATATATTATGTTCAGATTATATTCAAGACTTACACAGGTTTGAATGTAGATTCTCTCAACATTATTTGAATTATTTGAACAGTCTTTTTAATCATTTTTACACACACATATATGTATATATATTTATAGAATAAGGTGGGGAAAGAAGCCCCCTCAAAAACTGTCCATTTAAAGATAAGTTTAGCATGTAAAGGATCGTTGTGCAACACTATTTATAAACAACTGTTTTATTAATTAAACCGTCTAAGATAAAAGATAAAATAAAAAAATGATATAATAAAATAATAAATGATAAGATCAAATAAAAGGGGTAATTGCCTGAAATATGAAGATGATGGTGTTGCTGGTAAAAAGTGTAGCAGGCCACGCGTCCGTAAGCGACTCGACTTATTAGATTGCACCGTATCGATTCCCGTTCCCAGACCGCTGACAAATTTCCACATGAGGGAGATCGATAGTCTTGGATTAAATCTAGTTTGAATATAGAGTAATTTATTGTAATCACCATTTTAAACGTGACTACATCGCACCCGTGAGGTCGGAAACCGCCATTGCATATTATTAACTGGGGCGCTGCGTGTCTGTGAACGTCATGACCAGTATAATTTTTTAGAAGTTTTTTTCATGTTTGTTTACATTAAATGAAGCAATACATAATTTACAAGTAACTCAAAACCCTAATCATTTTAACTAGTCTGTCCTTTAATCTACTTCAAAAACCTGTAAGTTGCCTACAAGGATGTGCTAAAACAAAAAATTCGCGCGCACACGAATGCTCACACTTTCCTCAAAGCTACAAAACACAAATAATAATGGTTTACGATAACATTACCAACAATGATATGAAATAAAACACTTTCATACTGTTTTAATAGAAATCAAATACAGCATACAGTGACATTTCTCGCTTTTCCCCCAACCACATTCATAAACAGACACTACAGTACACAAACTACAGGTCAAGATCTGTTTCTGATATTTCAGATTCAGTTCCTTTTGTCATCCATTGTGTCTTTTAAAAAAATAGATTTTAAGAAGTCAGTCATGCCCTTGAGTTGCGCTCCTCCTCTTCATTTTCCAGTTTGTAGGCAGGTCTGTAGCGAGTCACACCTCTCTCGTCCACCACTTTAAGAGATGGATTCCTGCATGTGTTATCCATACTGCCTAAAGACGTGTATCTATGAGGAATAGAGATAAGGATAAGCAAACCATAAAGATAATCTCATTTTAATGAGTGAAGACTGATTGTGATAAGAAGCACCTCACCCTTTGTCATACAGAACACAGTAGGGAACATACAAGGTTCTGAGGAACGACCAGATGTCATGATATGACCACTCCTACAGAAAGAGAAAGATATGGTGGATATGAAGCAAACATTCAGACGGATACAGGGTCACGTTCTGAGAACATGCTGTACTGCTGTGCCTTTACATAAGCACCACTGATTGGGATGATGGAGTTGCTGTGTAATGATCTTGGAGAGCCTCATTCATCATCATTCACCATCTCTTGGCTGTTTCTGCTGCCAGCTTACATGAGAGTGAGTGGGAGACATGACAGTGATTTACTGACTGCGGAGTCAGTGTAGACACTACAGGAAAGGTGGGAAGATGGGTGAAAACCTTTCAGCTTTTTTTTAGCCTGTTTGTATGCGATTATACATGTGTAAACATATGGTTACATAATACAGAATTATAGTATTAAATGTACTATTTAATTTAGAACCAAGTCAATAAAAAAAAAAAGTCTGGGTATTAACACAGATTTCACGAATTGTTTCTATTTCGATTCAATTACATTCTAATTTGATTCAATCCAATTGCAGGGATCCCTTTCAATTGAAACACTACTATAAAATTAAAAGTTAAAATAAACAGAATACCAAATTTAATTTATTTGTTTAAAAACAAAACACTATAACCACATCAATTAGAATAAATTTGGCAAATCTAATTATAATTTGCATTTGCTTTGTAGGGGGAAGTTTCAACTTTTTCTAATCCGTTTCGATAGGACATGTAAACACTTGATCGGATTGAAAACTGAAACTGGGAAATTCTACACATTCGCAACAATGCACAAATGGCGTAATGACGTATCGACACAGAACGAGCTGCTGTTGTCGAATCATTAGTGTCATAAATGAATCATAAGTGAGTCATGAATCATAAGTGCCAGTCTTTTTTTACTCATCGTCTGTGAAGTGGTGCAGGACAGTAATGTTGTCCCACCAGTCTTTGTCTATCAATCACTGTTCAAAAGTTTGAAGTTAGTAAGAAAAATGCAATAACAAATATTAAGCAGCACAAACATATATTCCCTTCCCCTCACCAGCAGTGGGTTGACCCTCATGTATTCAGGCCAGCCCGGGTCTGTGGGACAGAGGGGTGTCAGTGTGTGCGAGTAAGGGTCGGTCCGTCTCGTTCCCATCAGAACCGCGTGTAAATCCGGCCTCCTTTCCCGAACCTCATGTAGAGCTTGCCGTATATTGCCCTCCACCGAGAACAGCTCCAGGTCATATCTATAGAAGAGAGAGGAAGAGATGTGCCAAATAATTACACTTATGGAGCTTTGACGGACGCTGATGAATTAATGAGCCCTGGATGGGCTGGATCAGACTGCAGCTGGTTTGTCAAAGGCTGTTACAGCTTACAGATGGCACGTCTCCCTTGAAAGTCTCGCTCAGGTGATTTGGTTAAGACGTTTCACTTTATAACTGGTGCCAGATCCCATATCGTATGTGGGTAAACAAGCATGACTGGTGATTCTAACATTAGTGTAACAGTCGTAGAACTGCTCAAAGCCTGTCTGGTAAACTTCGCAATTCAGAAATGTTGTCAAAGTAATCGTTTGAATCATACATGACTAAATCATATGTTTACATATGCTGTTTTCTGATGCAGAAAAAAGTTCTGGGAGAAATGCGATTCACCTACTCTGGAGGAAAAGAAAATGTTTCAGATATTTGAAACCTCCTACTTCAAAATCATTTTTTAAGGCAATTTGTCTTACCTTTTGATGGTATCCTGTAAAAACCTCTCCATTTCTGGAAAAGGAGAGACAATTCGAATGTACAGAGCTTTCAGTCTGTCTTTACTATCTGGATACCGCCTGAAAAAGAAAATGAGAGAGAGAGATTTAGATGTTTATGAAATTTAAGCAAACATTTTCTGCACACATAGACAACAGCAAACCACATGACATCTGCAAACAAATGATCCAGATTTAAGACAACTTTCTGAGCCATTTTTATGCATTAAAGAGCAGGTCATATTGGTTTTCTTGTAACATAGCTATCCTTCACTTTGTTCACTTCCTGAACAAAAATGTACAGATAATTTACTTACTCACCCCCTTGTCATCCAGGATGTTCATGTCTTTCTTTCTTCAGTTGATAAGAAATTGTTTCTTGAGGAAAACGTTTCAGGAATGTTCTCCATATAGTGGACTTCAATGCCCAAAATGCAGTTCAAATGCAGCTTTAAATGGCTCTAAATGATCCCAGCCGAGAAAGAAGGGTCTTATCTAGTGAAACGATCGGCCATTTTTGAAACAAGCTGTACAGTCTTGTCTCATCTCTGCGATGTGCATACATAGTCTGTGTAATCCGGGTCAATACAGTTAGGGTATGTCAAAAAAAAACCCTGTCTCGTTTTCTTCTTCAACATCAAAAACATCCTACATTGCTGTTTTACGTTTTTTTTTGCAAAGGGCGTTTGATAATCTTTGCATGTTCACTTTGTAGTTCACTTTGCAGCGATGTAGGACGATTTGATTTTGAAGTTGGGGAAGAAAACGAGATGGGAGGCTTTGACATACCCTTACTGTATTGACCATATTGAACTGGACAAAAACAGAGTTCACACAGACTTAGACAAGACGAGCGTTTACAGGTAAATAAATTGTCAAGTTGTTTCGAAAATGACAAATTGTTTTGCTAGATAAGACCCTTCTTCCTCAGCTGGGATCGGTTAGAGCCATTTGAAGCTGCATTGACACTGCATTTTGGAAGTTCAAACTTGGAGGCAGCATTGAAGTCCATTATATGGAAAACACTGCTGAATTTTTTTCCTCAAGAAACAATTTCTTATCGACTGAAGAAAGAAAGACACAAACATCTTGGATGATAAGGGGGTGAGTAAATTGTTTGTACATTTTTGCTCTGGAAGTGGACTTCTCCTTTAATGTAAACAGTCTGCAAAGTTGTTAATCAAAAAATGATAAAGATATTGTCTCTCAAAAGAAAGAGTCGACTCAAATTTTTGAATCTTTCGCCTGTTACCGATATACATCACTAGATAACATATTAGCATAATCTCCACCTGCTAGGCCTACAAGATAATTCGCATGAATTCAGCTGGAGCGGTAATTATTACACAGAGCTGTAAATCACTGACAAGCTACGCAAAATCACACTCATAATCACAGATGAATCGCATTCGATTATGAGCGAGATTTTGCGTAGCTTGTCAGTGATTTACAGCTCTGTGTAATAATTGCCGCTCCAGCAGAACACACGTGATGGAGATTTACTGCTAATCACACAACCGGCATTACTGACTAAATGCGCATGATAATCGCATGCGATTTATCTTGCAGTCCTACCGCCTGCCCATGGAATACAAACAGTCTGACCTGCCTACAAACACTTCTGCTAGTTAGTGTGTTTACATAATTTAGAGAAGACCCTGTGTTCTGCACTGTGAAAGCAAGTTTGTTTTGTTTTCATTGCTGAAAGATGACGATGTGAAGAATCAGTGGTTAAGATTCATTTTTTGTATGATACCACAGTAGGGCTGTGCAAATATTTAGACACGATTATCATGTGCATCTCGCCAACAATGCTGGCTCCGTGATTAGTCATAAATCTCCATCACCTGCCGTCAGATGTAACCGCATATACTACAAAGAGCCGTAGTTCACTGACAAGCTACGCAATATTGCGTTCATCATTGGAGGTGATACATCTCCGATAATGAACGCGATAATGCAGGGCTTGTCAGTGGACTACAGCTCTGTGTAGTGAGTGCTGCTCCATCTGACTGCACGTGATGGAAGACTAATCACGGAACCGGCATTGCNCAGATGTAACCGCATATACTACAAAGAGCCGTAGTTCACTGACAAGCTACGCAATATTGCGTTCATCATTGGAGGTGATACATCTCCGATAATGAACGTGATAATGCAGGGCTTGTCAGTGGACTACAGCTCTGTGTAGTGAGTGCTGCTCCATCTGACTGCACGTGATGGAAGACTAATCACGGAACCGGCATTGCTGACGAGATGCGCATGATAATCGCATCCGATTATTTGCACAGCCCTATCACAGCAATACAATTCAAACCTTTTGTTGTGTGTTCGTCATTTTACCAAGGACTCCTTCTCTATTGTCCCCTGAATCAAACCCTTCGCTAAAAGCTTGCCAATGAAAGATTAGTCCGTTCCTTCTTTACTTGGACCAGCAAGTGTCCCTGAACCACAACCTGTAAGTACAATTGATACATTATGTGTACATTTTCAATTGAGTGCTCAGAATATTATTGTCTGATGAAGTGTTTACAGTTTAGCAGCTAAACTTTAGCTGTGGGCATGATTTGCTTGCATAAGCGTTAAACAAAATGTTTTTTATGTTATTATTTTAAGAACGGATTGGAACACTAAATTTTGTTTTATGTGAAGGTGCATGCTTTGTCAATGGTAGCACTTGCTAACTTGCTCAAGTACTCCTCTCTCTACTAAATCACAACAGACTTGGCCAGCTGACCAATCAGACTGAGTAGGCTTATGGAAGGGAGTGCTTCGAACTAATTGTTTCGAAATAATTGACAAATGACTTTAATATTAAATATATTTTCTGAGAAAATTACAATGTTTTCTGACCTTAGATGAATTTAAACCTGTTGTAGGGGACTCCAACATAATATTAGGACACTTTAAAAAACAATATAACCTGCTCTTTAAGGTCTTAAGGTGATTATTAGAGGATGCATGAAATTCTCCATAAATTCACACATATGTCCTAGCAGAATAAGTAGGTAGTATCATTAATATTATCATTACGTTTTTCGACATACCCTAACTATATTGACCCGGATTACACAGACTACGCCTGCGCATCGCAGAGACGAGACGAGCATTTGAGGTTAAAAAGTATATAAATTGTCAATTTGTTTAGAAAATGACTGATCGTTTTGCTAGATAAGACCCTTCTTCCTCGGCTGGGATCGGTTGAATCCCTTTGAAGCTGCATTTAAACAGTGTTTTGGAACCATTAAAGTACACTATATGGAGAAAAATCGTGATTTTTTTTCCTCAAGAAACAATTTCTTATTGACTGAAGAAAGAAAGACAGACATGAACATCTTGGATGACAAGGGGGTGAGTAAATTATCTGTGAATTTTTGTTCTGGAAGTGACCTTATCCTTTAAAACAAGCTTCATTTCTGTAATGTTTTTTTGGAAGATTTACTTGTGCTATCTAAGGATAGTTAATTTATCCTCTCTCTTAATTCATTTACTTCATGTCATT
>JAHKKF010517708.1:10054-26996 GCA_019740295.1 Labeo calbasu | reverse complement strand
GTATGTATATATATACACCTTTTATTTAAAATATATAATAAAACATTTTTATAACAAAAAAAAATTAAAAAAAACCTTTTCTGACCATTTACAAAGTGTCAATTGCTTTGGATTATTGGGAGATAACATAAAACGCAGCTCTGTCTGGCCCGTGTCCCACAGCCCTCTCAAAAAGCATAGCCCTATATATGATAAAGCATTTATCTTTGTGTTCAATTAAACTTGACTTGTGAAACTTTCATTGACTTCTATGTTCAAGGACTTCTACTCTGCCACCATTACAACCTTACCATATACACACATTTGCAGAAGAAAAATCATGGCTTAAATATAAATTTGAGATTTTTTTTGTGCATTGAGGCATGTGGCGTGTGGACTCACAGTATGTCAAGTGGAACGGATGAGGACAGCATCAGGCTCATCTGCTTGAGCAGGTGATATGTGCACAGCAGATTAGAGCATCGAGGAATCAAGTCTTGCTGCAACTGCAGTAACTGAGGACCACCTTGACCCAACAGCTGCACACAAACAATCAACACAAAGTACAGAACCACTTTAATGAAATATTATTCACAAAATTCAAACTTCATTTTAAATGCTACACAATTCTTTTTGCAGTTAGGTTAACACCAGATTTCAACCAAAGTCAACAATCCACAAAAGATCGAATGCATATAAACAAGGCAAGGCAGTTCCAGAGATAATTTACAGTTTTTGGATTAAGCTTAGTTTTTGACAAAAAAACATCCTGTTCATTTAGTAAATAATTTCATATTTATATCTGATTAATCCCACATACATGGGGCATTTGCACTCTGCTAGCAAAGGTTAAAGGCTCACTGTTCAGCTTTATTTCTTCAAAAAAAAAAAAAAAAAAAAGACCCAAAAATGAGCACAAACACTAGATGTACAATACCATGATTATGTCAACTGATATAAATGCAGACCATTTCCCTTAATGCTACGGTGACTGGAAGGGGACATGTTCGGTTCACTTAATTTTGTCGTAGCCACCACATATTAATTCGTGGGAACATCATATTGTCTCGTGGCCACAAGATTCTTTTGTTGAGGGAATGACATTTTCTCGTGCCCACAAGTATCCAGAGATGGATTTTTTAATATTTTGCTTTCAATTTATAAATTATTATATTAATCATTATAGAACTTAATGCATTTACTACATTATTATATTAACCACATACAATGCCGTCTACGCGCAACATAGAGAGCATTCCAATGAAGTTATGTTGAATAAATGTTACATGAAGTACATCAACTAAAATAGGCCTACAAGAAAACATTTTTATGCATTCCCATTTATATTAGTTTTTTTCCCCTTTTCATTTTGATCTCTTTACTTAATATTGTGAATGTAAATGATAGCCTAGGCTGCTGTACATGCTCGACATGCCAAAGCTTCGATTAAGCTGTATGACTGGAATTTTTACTGGAATGCAGCTGAATTTAACATATAAGCTATATCATTTTATTTTGGCTAATTAATAGACTAATTATAGTGTTTCATTGAGGAATGAATCATTCACATAGTTTCTTTTGTAAATGTAACCTTTAAACTGCATTCTAGTAAACATTCCAGTCATATAGCATAATCAAAGCATTATGTCCAGCATTTGCAGCAGCCTAGGCTATCATTTACATTAGTAAATAAATGAAAAACAAATATAAACGAAAAATAAAAATATTAGCTATAATAGGCTAATATAATAATAATAAAAATAATATTCAAATATTACAGACAATCTGTTAATGGACCTACAAGACTGTGGGAAGGATAAAAATATTGTAGGACTATTTTATTTGATGTACTTTATGTAATATTTATTACAAGTTAATATGACGTTACCACAAATTAATATCCAAGTTTCCATGAGTTAATATGTCGTGTGCACGACAAAATTAAGTGAACCAAACATGTCCCCTTCCGGTCACCATATAATACTGTAACGGTAAATAGTCAATAAACATTGTTGGAGCATTGTTAATATCTTAAAAGTGTGATGTGAAGTTTGTACTTGTACATAATTATGTGTGTCTACTCACATGGTCTTCAATTCGCAGGTACAGCTGCTGCAGGATGAGCAGGTCTCTGCAGAGCAGAGCTCGGGTCATAGCGGTCTGACACACAGCCTGACAGATCAGACTAGCGGCCACACTGCTGCCGTACAGCTGAGAAAGGCTAATGCGCACTCTCAGTGACTGACCTGCAACAAACACCACATCAGTGCTGATCAGGGATAGAGTCCAAACTAGGGATGGGCGTATCGATTCTGAAGTATCGAAAGCATCGATATTCAAATTCACATTTATCAGTGATTTTATTTAACAAAATAAATTTAATGTGTACAATATGCATTGAATTGGACAAATAACCTATGTTAGCAAATAATTGTGTAGGATAGGACTATTTTCCTGCTCATCTGAACACACGCAAATGTTGCAAGACAGAACCAATCAATCACAGAAAGCGTTCACTCACTTCTGACAGTGCATTCAAATAGAGCTGCATTTCCCAAAAAAGTATCATAAGAAAGCACTGATGCTTTTGGCAACAGCAGCCCAGAACAATGCTTATGAGAGGACAAAAAAAAAACATATGTTTGAGTTATTTTACAATAAACAAATTGAAATTGTATCCTACATAGTTTGTGCAATTACATTTATTTAAATTGAACGTTAAAAGTTCATATTGATCATGTTCTATGTTCTCTGTAATGTTAATAGAAATCATACACTGTCAGAAAATGGGCATTTTATGCGTGCAACAGCCTGTCACTGGCAGTTCCTTATGAAAACGAACCATGGTTTTACCAAAGTGACTGTAATTCAACTATAAAATTTCGAGATTTCCATGATTACCACTACAGTAAACATATTTACCCACGCATTAACAAAAGTATAACCTAATAAGTTGCATAATTAAAAAAATCAGTATCGCATCGGTATCGATATCGACAATACTGGCCTTTAAAAGTATCGTATCGAAAACAAAATAAGTGGTATCGCCCATCCCTAGTCTAAACATTTATTTAAAAGATAAAAGGGTCATCCTTTAATCATCCGTGAAATACAAAAGCACAAACAAATAGTCAATAATGTTCTACCGTTAACATACAACAAAAGCACTGTGAGCAGGGGCTATCAAGCTCCAAAAGAACGATCACAAACACTAAAAATGTATGCTAGAAAAGTCATAAAAGCCAATTACTTCCGCTGATACTGTAATTGTGCGAATGCATTTATTAATATTTATAATAATCACAAACAGTTTAAAATTTACTTATTTTGTTAACAGAACTTCACATAAAAATACGTTTTTGTGCGACCTTTTTTCTTATGTAGGGCACACACCCAGAGCAAAATGTTATCGAATTACTTTACTGCTATGTTTTAACAAAGTAAATCAAGACAGTGCCTACAAAGGTCATCTTCACTACATGTGGCATTTCAGTTTAACTGGGATAGTGCCACAGATAAGAATGAATTCAGAAAAATTGCAATAGTTTTTTATGGGCAAAGTACTCCTTTAAACATCTCAGACAACAAGACAATTCAACCACAAAATCCTTCAAAAGGTGTATATAAAGGTGTACCAGTGGATCTGGTGTCCGTCTCCGCATCGGCCTCCAGGTCCAGTTCTCTCAGCAGAGCGTTTATTGCAACAATGGGGTTACTGATATCTTGCAGTTTGTTTGCAATGTCCTGAACGACATCCACACTGAAGAAAATATTTCACTTTAGACATCAAGCTGATCAGTTACCGGCATGACTGCGTTACATCAGAGATTCAAGGGATACTGACTTGTCACTGGCCATAAGACCCTCCAGTACTTTTTCGGACACTTTCTCTGGAGACTGCAGGTCCTCAAGGGCCTTGTCCATCTCATAGGCCATGTCCTCTGGAAGAGACTCACTCACCATGCGGAGACAATGAACGAGCTGCAGGATGTCACGGCTCAAATCTGAATCTAATAAAAGACCACCATTAATGACTGATACAGCTCAACAGTGGCTGCTTGTCTAACCAAGACAAAATTTGAAAAGGGATCAGATAAAACAAGCAGTCTCTCAAGGCACTTACCCTCAGCAATTGGAGTCTCCTCTTCCGAAAACAGGTATTCATCCGAGGACAGGTAAAGATGGTCTATAGCAAAGCAGGGTAACAGGAAAGACACAAAGCCCTAGGAAAGTAGAGTACAAAGATTAGCAGTCATCTAATATTTGACCAGGGCTGATAGTTGACATTTTTAATTATTGTCTGTTTGACTGCTGAGAGCTGAAAATGGGGCTGACAACCACATCATAGCACCCCCTCGTATTAACGCATTATAATTACAGACAGATGTATTTGTTGTTTTGTGAGCACCTCTCAGGCAGTGACCTTCGAAATGATTCAACATTATAAATATAACTAAATGATATTAAATTATTAACAAAAATAAGAACCTGAATGTGTACTAAGGCAGTAAACAGGGATAATATTGATTTCATTTGACTTGCACATACACAGAAAAACTTAATTGACTTCACCTAAATGAAGTCATCCAGCTGTGAGGCTGGGATCTGGTACCTTCTTAAGGATGCAGACCATGGCCGTGGCAGGGCTCACATGCAAGGCGAGTGGCGTGGACAGAACATCCTGGTACTGCAGGCAGCAGGCGTAAAACTTTGACCAGAACTCCACCTGCAGCAGCCGGTAGTCCTCCTGACAGAACTCGTACTCTGTCACGCTGCCCTGAAGCTGAAAACCACTGTGTTAGTGGTAACACAGATGAAGAAATGAACACAAAGTGGAAAACAGCACCACCTTACCTCATTTTCCAATGTGACTGTAACCTCTTTCTTCAGCTCCTCCCACGATAAGTCGGAATATCGCTCTGTACCTCGTTTGTAAATCTGGACAAAAACAATGAACCCCTATAAATAAATCTAATGTAAACCATGCATTCACCTGCTCTAATTGAAGACCCTTTAAAGGCCTAAGATCATAAAACAGGTAAAATAATTATGATAAATGTCCCTGTGTTTTGCAATTAACTAATGGCATTAACAAACAGCTTACCTATTGCATTACAAATGTAGTATATTGCATCTGCCTGAGTTTTTTTATGAGTGAGTATCTATAATTTATTACTCAACAGTTAACAGTACTTTCAACTACATTCATCTCTGCAAATTCAGTGGGGTGGTGCTTCATATTTCAAGCGTTGCATTTTTCACATACAATTTACAAACTGAATAAGCATCAAACATTAACACTGCCTCGTGAGCAAACTGAAGTACACTATGAATTTTTACCTGTAAAGCTTTGATGATGGCTGATGCTGTGAAACGTAGAGGTGAAAAAAGTACATCAAGGTAAATTTCCTGTTAAAAGACAATAGTGTTTAAGGCAGCTCAAAATGGCACAGAAATTTTGACAAATCAGTTTCAGAGTTCGCATTAGAACTGAATGTTCTTACCCGTGGATCTTGGTCTTCACCAACATGAACTTCCTCCTCTGGTGATGGCTGGACAAACACCTGGTTCCACATGCCTGCTGTGTTACTAAAGTTTAAAAAAGCAGCGGCAAATCAGGAAAAAGCAGCAAATATTTATCATTAAAACTGATAAAAGAAGATAAAAGAAAGCGAAAAAAAAACATTAAAATAATGACTTTATTCAAATCTTCTCCTCTGCATCACTCTAGCACCATATTGGAGAGTATCACGATGCATATGCAAGCTCTCCTCTGAATGTAAATAACACATGCGAGTGGTCTCGTTGTTGAACACGGGCGCTGCACTTTGTTTACATGCAGATGAAAGCGTGCGCATGCGTCAATGTACTCTCCAACAGGCGTTAAAGAAGTTCGCTTCCAGAACAAATTGAACATTTATATACTTTTTAACCTCAAACACTCGTCTTGTGTAAGTCTGCGTGACCTCAGTTTTTCCAGTTCAATATGGTTAATACAGTTAGGGTATGTCAAAAAAAAAAAAATCCCCATCTCATTTTCTTCCTCAACTTCAAAATCGTCCTGCATCGCTGCAGAAGTACCGACCCAGTGTTTACAAAATGAACATGTGAAGATCATCAAACGCCCTTTACAAAAAAAAGGTAAAACAGAGATGTAGGATGATTTTGACGTTGAAGAAGAAAGCGAGACGGGAGTTTTTCGACATACCCTAACTGTATTGACCTAGATTACACAGACCACGCATGCGCATCTCAGAGACGAGAAAACACAGGCATTTAAGGTTAAAAAGTATATAAATCATCAAGTTCGCTAAGTAAGTAATTTACTCAAGGGGGTGAGTAAATTATCTGTAAATTTTTGTTCTGGAAGTGGACTTCTTTAAGGTGACGCAGAGGAGAAGAATTGTTGAATAAAGTTGTTATTTAGTTTTTTGTTTTTGTTTTTTCGCACACAAAAAGTATGTGATGTCACATGGACTATTCTGTCGACGTTCTTGGTACTTTTCTGGGCCTTGAACGTGCAAGGACCCTTGCAGTCCATGGTTTATGATGGATTATCATAGATATATCTCATGAACCCTTTCATAAACAAAGTGTAGAGAGAGTGTAAATAAGAGATTCACTGTGCAGTTTAGAGAGCTTTGTTAATTTTTAATAGAACTTTGTGAGATCATGACGAATAAGTGACAGTTTTTAATGATTTTTAAGTGAGTTTGTAAATGAGATATTGATTTAATACAACAGTTAAATAAACAAGAAGTGAATATTAAGTGATTTACATTGTCTGACTATAACACTATTGCCTGATTTTGGCTCTATTTTGTCATCAAAAATAGTTTGAAACAAGTCACAACTGAGCCTCTACGCATCTCCATTCAAACACAGCGGTGTTTCGTTTATGAATTAACTTTTTTTTTTTCAACAAATCTAGTCAATGATTCAACTTTCCATTCATAAAGACAGTCACTTGCTTTATTCCTAAAAGAATCAGCCATTCAAATGAATCAAATGAATGATATGATATGACTAAATCAGTGACTTGCCGCCTACTGGCAGATTTAGTTTAATTTTTAAAGTATCTTTTTAGTTATTTAAATCATTTAATATTTCTGCACTCAAAATGTTATATTTAAAACATTAACCTCGACATTAATTTAGGAATTTGATTGTACTCATGCCACCTCTGGCCTCATTAAACATTTGAAAATACACCTACAAGCCACTTGTGTGTTCTTCTGTGCCACAAATTAGTAGTACAAATTAATTTTGTTAATACTGATTTCATTTGATTGGTCCCCTACTTGTTTTTATTCTGTTGTTTTAACTAGAAATTTTAAAAAGCTTAAAAAATATATAATTTTTACAGGGCCATAGTCTTCCAGGCTTGAAAAATCTTTGTCTAGACTTTTAAAGTCAATAATTTGTAAACGACACTGCACATGATCGAGGAATGGGATAAATGGTTCATAAGAAAAAAACAAAACAGAAAACTTGTGAACTGGTCAGCCTAAAATTGAGGTCACAGAATCAACAGATTTTTAGGAAATGCTAATTTGGTTGCTCAAGAGTTGATGTGCTTACACCAGTAATTGCTACTTGCAGGAATAACTTATATGTTCTGTTTGTTGTGTTATGATATCTGTACAATATTTACGACAAAATTTGTATTTATAAGTTAATTTCTCCATATGAGCAGTCGCCAAATACAAAACCACAATTGTTTAAACTGTAGAATCAAACTGTGTATTACTCACTGCTCAAAACTGATGTACTTCACCACAGTCTGGTTGTCATTGTCCAGCCAAACAGCCCAAATATCAGTTGCCGTCAAGACAAAATCCACTAGTGTCTCCTGCTCCACACAAACACATATACTTGTGAGTATACTTCCAACAGTTATCATATGATCATATGTGAACCTGGACCACAGAACCAGTCTTAAGTATCACAGGTATATTTGTAGCAACAGCCAACAATACACTGTATGGGTCAAAATGATTGATTTTTCATTTTTATGCCAAAAACTATTAGGATATTAAGTAAAGATCATGTTCCATGAAGATATTTTTTACATTTCCTACCGTAAATACATCAAAACGTAATTTTTGATTAGTAATATGTGTCACAAAGAACTTCATGTGGACAACTTTAAAGCCGATTTTCCCAGTATTTTGTTTTTTTATTGCACCCTCAGACTTCAGATTTTCCAACAGTAGTATCTCGGCCAAATGTTGTCGACCAAGCATTTATTTATTCAGCTTTCAAATGATGTATAAATCTCAATTTTAAAAAAATGTACCCTTATGACTGGTTTTGTGGTCACATATGATGTATTGATCTCTACCTGGGTTGAAAACAGTGTTGAGATGTGATCCAAGCTGTAGCGATTGTTCTCACTGGCCACCAGCTGCAGCACACAGAACTGACTGCGTTCGGGTACTGCGAGGTAGATGGCGAGACACAGGCCGGTGGATGAGGAGAAGAAGAGACGGAGCTTATGAGCCTGCGCTGGAGAAGCCTTCACCTCCCCGCGGCCCACGGGCATATAATCCAACATATCGGTCACCAGCAGACACATCTGATTCTAAAGGACAATCGATTAATACGTCATTGTGAGTGGCGTGCAATTATAGAAATGACATCTTTGATCAAATACGTATGTGCATCATGCTCTGCTGGAGCCAAACTGACCTTAAAAGACCACATGCGCAGCTTATGATCTTGACACAGCGCGAATATGAAAGTGTCATCCTCTAGCTGGTGGACAGCCAGACTGATGGCCAGATCAGAAATGCTCTGATCTCCCCTGTGAATGGATGCTCTGTTTAAACCAAGTTTTTGCTCTGCTCTGTTCTGGTCTGTGCATGATTCAGTCAACATCTAAATTTTATGCAAAAGAAATAAAATACCTGATGGCGGTGGGCATCCAGCCAGCCAGCCGCTGCATCATTGAACTCTGTTTCAACTCCAAAATGGACACCGTCCCTTTACAACAGAAAGTGGAATCATATGATTTTCTATAAACAAAAGTATCTGCAACCTATCTTAAGACTTGAAGGGTTAGTTCAGTCAACTGTAAAAATTCTGTCATCATTTACTATCATGTCGTTCCAAACCCATAAGACTTTGTTCATTTTCAAAATGCAAATGCAAATATTTAATATTCTTTCATATTCTTTTTGTCTATCCAATGAAAATTCACGCAAAAGTCCAAAAAGACATTATAAAAGTTATTCATAGGAATTAAACGGTTGAATCAAAGCCTTCTGAAGAGACACAATCGTTTTATATGACAAACAGGTTTAATTCATATATAAATACTGATTAATACACACAGAGCTCATCAAATATAGTAAACAGCTCAACCTAATAAAAACAAAACTTCTGTGTTTACCATATTTGATGAGCTCTATGTATTTATTGTTCAATGTTGATACACGAAGAGATTCAAAACTTTAAAATCCTGTCATCGTTTACATCGTCAACCTCATGTTTTCTTTTTACAAATTATGTTTGGAAGACATGTACCACTAGCTGCGTTTCCATCCACCTATTTTTATGCGCATTTTAGGAATATCGCACAAAAAAACTCATCTAAAATTCTAAAAATGCGCATAAAAAATGCATGCACAAAAGTGAGTAGAATAAACTTTTTATCTGATAAGAAAAAATATGCATAAACTACGATGGAAACACTTTTACCAAATAAATTTGTCCATGCGCATTAAAAAAGTCATGTGACTTTTCCAAAAAGGTGATTTTGAAAGCTCATTGGAAGAACATATAGTTTCTTAATTATTTGGTTTTTATTCGTTTTGTTTATTAATTAATAATTTTATGTTTAATATAAGTCAGTTTGTAGTGTTTTATTCTCTATTCTATCAGTTGACGCTGAATTGCAGCTAATTCGAAACTAAAAGTAAAATGCGCACGGAAATTTAAAAGCGAACAAAAGCGTGGAAAAGAGAGAAAACTCTAATGAACTACCCCACAACCTCTCCCCCCGGTGATACTGGTGGTACCGTGTTGTCACACGTCGATAAAAAACATGGTGGGAAAATTTCCTCGCACTGTCACATCCCTACTGCTTTCCCTGAGGTGCAAGCAATTCATATATTTATATGAAAATTATTATTTTCAGTGGCTTCTCCTAGTTTATCAGGAAGTGACAATTTTGTTCTCCTTGTCTCTTGAATGGAAACTGTGTTTTATGCGATAATCAAGTTTTGCACATAAGTTAAATTCACATCTTTGGATGGAAACAGTCTTATGGCATCAAATCCTAAAATTTTAAGATCCATTTCATAATATACAGAGCAAAAAAAGCTTCATCACAATGCCGCCTTTTGTGTTCTACAGAAGAAAATGATATGAGTTTGGAACAATATGACACCGTCACATAAATGTTTTAAATTCATTTGCCTTTTTGCCAGAAGCAAGCACACATATTACATAAGAAATGGAACGGGACATATGTTTACGGTCTATGGATTGGGCTGTGTGACGTATGCAACGAAAACAAAATCAATGATTACAGTGTGTTTCTTTGGATTCTGAAACTATGACCTTTACAAACATATTTAAGACTAAGATATGCAAGACATTTAATTATAATTATACATTGTCACAGTTTAAGAACCCACCGACTACCAATGTATATAGAGTAAGACAGACAAAGATAACTGCATAAACACAAACCATCTTGATCATGAGCAGGCAACGTGACTACAGTAATGCCGCCTGATGGTGAGGCGAGAGCAAACAGCGCCTCCCCCTCATGACTGATCCAGGCGGCCGACGTGGACGGAGCGGTCGCCTGTGTTCCTTGTGCAAATGGGAGCACATAACTGTGGGCTGGTTCGTTTAAATTCAGTTTCCCGATGTCTGTGAAAATGGACTGCATCTGGAGTTCAGTGACCAGATCCTATAAAAGAGCAATCTGTTAGACCATACAGAGATTGTACATTATACACATAAGCAATATCATTACATTCAGTGGTTCGTTGTCAAACAGGACTGCAACAATTAATAAATAAATCAGTAATAAATTAAACAATTTATGGTAACACTTTAGTATAGGGAACAATTCTCACTACTAACTAGTTACTTATGTAACTAAATCAAGAATCGTTCTGGAATCGGATTGTGACTCCCAGAATCTTTATCTGATCGGATCATGAAGTGCCTGAAGATTCCCACCCCTAACATTAAATTGTTAATGGAATATATGAATAGATTATTTGCAAAAACAGATGAGATGTTTTTTTCATTGTGCCTTACAATTAATCTCAATCAAACTGCAGTTGGGTTATTTTGATATAAAGTAAAAAATAAGTAAAAAAATACAGCTTACTAACACAATAAAACAATAAAAACATGATAACATAATAAAAAACATGTTTTTTGAAAATGCAAAAAAAAAAAAAAAAACACTTAATATATTTGGAAAGGCTTAAAAACACACAGTGCATAAGACAGAGCAATCACATTTTTCTATTGAAAATATAAATCCTTTGTAATAATATACAGTACTGTTCAAACATTTGGGGTCTGTACATGTTTTTTCATTTTAAAGATTTAGATTGTTGCAAAAAAGTTCTATTTTGAATAAATTCTGTACTATTTTTTCATCAAAGAATTCTGAAAAAATATCAGATTCTAAAAAACGAAATTAAGCAGCACAACTATATTGTAAAAAATTATTTTGACTTAACTACATACTTATGAAAAGTAGCGCAATAGTTATTTATGCATTTAAAAAGTGCCACTGTCTTGGATGTGAGAGAGACTCAAAGGCATATGTAACCACAAAAAAATGATACCATGACATGCACATCATAACATCTTAGTTAATGTTAATTTCAACATTTTCTAATGCATTATTAAAACCAAAAGTTGTGCTTGTTAACATTAGTTAATGCACTGTGAATTAACATGAACTAACAAAGAACAACAGTATTTTCATCAACTAACATTAACAAAGATGAATAAATACTGCAATAAATGTATTGTTCATTGTTTGTTCACGTTAGTTAACATTATCTAAGATTAACTAATGGAACCTTATTGTAAAGTGTTACCACAAAAATGTAGGTCATCATCTGTAACAGCGATACTGTGGACAGCACAGTCAAGCTCAACAGACCGTATTTAGTGGAGGGAGAAAGAATCTTTGATGCGTCACTATTCTTTCCTCAATGACTTTAAATTTTATAATACATACATTTAGATTTTTTTTCCATTTATACATAAATTCTACCTGCACCAGCAGGAAAAACAAAAAACATTTTGATGTAGTAGCAGTCAGGAACTGCCTATGAAAGCAAAGATCCAGACACTTACACTGCGGTACATGCGGCAGGGGTGCGGCAGCACCAGGCGATGAACTGACTGGCTGGTGACGATCAGAATAATGACATTGTTAAGGGTCTCTTGTATACAAACTCCTCCAGGCAGCAAGAGGCAGTTTGGGATACGCAGGCGGACGGCATTATTCAGAAGATTAGTGTCCAGCGACTGCTCGACAAACTGAACTGTGTCACCTGAGGTGGACCTAGAAAAAAAAAAACATGCTCAAGTCAAACAAACTTAATTCTCACAACAGAGGAAGTTACTGATATAGGGAATTTATAAAATGTGTTTAAAGTATAAATTATTTCAAATTTATAAATTAACACCTATATATTCAGAACATACCATTATATTAGAAAAACTTCAAGGGTAGAACACAAGCATAATGTATAAGATGACAATCGTGACTGCTGTGATTATAAAGTGTACATTACAGCACTTCATTTAAATCTACGTCCAGTGATGTATACATACAGATACAGTGGATGTTTATTTTTTTTGTAGCATCAATTACTGAAATTTAGCATTAAATGATGCATTTAAATACGGCTGTCACTGCCAAAACTTTGCCATGTGTGCTTAGGAGCATAAAAAATATAACCTTTATATAAAAAAAAAAAAAAATGACTGAAAAGCAAGTAGAGTTTCTGTTATAGAAGGAACCTTTACTGATTTTTTTTCCTGAATTGGTACTGGCTTGAGTGGACACATACACATGAAATGATCTCAAACCATTTCATCTATTGTTGGTTATGTCTTAATTGAACGTAAAACAATAGACCAATTATTTGTTTGTAAACATTTGGGATGCGCGTACATCATGGTTGCAGAAAAGTCGGGAGAGATGGCCTTAACGGCTAGAGAATTACACGGATACGGTACAAAATAGTTAAATTTAAAAAGGTTACAGATTATATTGATTAATGTCATTTTCAAAATGTTCTCCGCATATTACAAGAGCTTGTCACCCAGCGAATAAGCACTGTTATTCAACGAAATTGACGTTAAATAGTGGGATAGTCTTCCAGATCCGAAATAGGGATGATGTTATTGTGGGCAGTTCGAGTAGCAGTCTATGGAGCCACTGAATAAAATAATTAAAAAGGTAAATTTGATTTTATATTTCAAAATTCTGACTTTATTCTTGCAATTCCGAGATTATATCTCTCAGTTCTAATAAGGAAAAAACAACTTGTCATTCTCTCTTTTCCCCTCGGCTCAGAATAGGAGTTTACATCCCACACTTCTGTTTTTTTTCCCCTCAGAACTGACAAATTCACTATTTTTCAGTTAAAAAAGTCTGAATTATGAGACATAAACTTGCATTTGCGAGAAAAAAAAGTCAGAATTGTGAGATAAAATAAATAAATGTTATGTAAAAATTTTATTATTAATTGGTTTAAATATTTCATGCTGTAACTGTAGGGCTAATATAATACGTCCCCTATGAACAGCATATGTGAATATTATGCGAGTCATTCCACAAAACCGGTACAATTTGAGTCCCTCTGACCTTTTTAAGTGTATTTTATCTATTGGGTCACCAAAATCTATTTTTAAAAGTTTTTTTATTAATTGAAATGTCTCCCTTAATAAGGTTTAAAAACATGACATACATCAGAAATTATCTTGTTTTTTTCCGTTGACACCATTTTCCTATTTTGTCATGTCCCTCATGGCCTTCTATGAAAGTGTACTTGGGATATGAATAATAAAATTAGAAAAAGGTCCATACATTTTGCCATTCTCATAAATATCTATCTGTGCTTTTTTGCTGGTAATGTTTTTTTTTCTAAGTAAATTCATGATTATTCATTAAAATCATATTATTTAGTTCCATACCTCAGTAACCCCTCAACCCCGTTACACAATCATTCTCCCCCCATAAAAATAATGGACTGATCCTTATGTGACATCATTAACAGGAAGTGACATCATATAAGTCTTCTGAACAACTTATTAATAACTTAATACTCATTAAGACTCAACCCTGTTACATCAAATAAAGATAGATAACTATTGTGAAAACGATATTTGATATTTTAATATACGTTTTTTTAATTTCATGCATGTCTTGTGCTCTCCTGTTATTCACAACATTTAGAGCAGAAAAACTAAAACAAAATCACAACCCCGTTACTTATTTGATCATATTGGGGTTGTGAGATGAAGTTATCCAGTAACTTAAATGAATTATTATATTTGATCAAGAGTCTTATACCACATGCATATGTTAAATGTAGTAATGTCCACGTTAAAGCTGTAAAAAACAACTATTTATATGTTAAGATGTATTTGTCTCTTCAATCTCGTTATGTTCTTCAACCCCGTCACCCTAGTCTCAATCCCGTCACACCTACATTTTTATTAATTATTTTTTAAGCTTATGAAAAAGTAATTTAATGTTTGTTGAACTCGGTCTGAAATGTTCACAGCAATCATAAGTATACTGACTTTAGTTTAAATTCTGAAGTTAAGTCACTTCTTTGATAAAAAATTATGAGGTTGTTGTCACAAAAAAGTTCTATTTCAGGCCATTTCATTATAGCAAAAGTGTGAGATTTTATGTAACTTTTATATTTGCAAATACTGAATTAGTGTAAGGACATCCGATTAATAGTTGATGTTGATTTCATTGCAAATACATTTTATAATCATATTCAGAGAGCTCCTATAGTGTCTGTAACAGGGTTAAAGGCTAATAGTGACCGCATCTTAAAATAATGACCAATAATAATAGGGATTTGATGCCTGAGATGGGAAAATATGTTTTTCTGGAAGTTAAATATGTCATTAATGTTGTGGGGTGTTCAGAAAAGTAATACGTTTTGGTAAAAAATCTAAAAATGTGTAAGTTGTACCGGTTTCGTGGAATGACTCATGTAGACCTATTGTTTAAATCCAATTTATGCTTTAAAAGTAGAGTAATCATAGCAGTTTTCATCCATAGGACGTCCGTTTAAACATCTGCGTTTAGCTTCAAATGGCGTCTTTGATGGCAGTATTCTATTAAAATTATTAAAATTCGATTTTGACATCAAAAGGCACAAAAATATTTTTCTCTCTTATTCCATGGACTTTACCCAATTACCTCCACTTGTTACCAGTGTTTTTCTGGAACCACTATGTGTGCGCACATGCAAGTGATGTCACTGTGATGTCTACTTCAAATTGGTCTACAGAGAAAGAAACTGCATATTGGATACATGCATTATGTCTTAAAGAGACCTGCTGTCTATATCATTAATTTTAATCAAACATATATATACACATTTAATTTAGACAGTGAACACTATGTGAACACCTGGAGTGCCGATGTCCTGCAGAGTTTAGTTCCAACCCTGAAAAAAAACCCTCATCTACCCTAATGATCCTGAAGACCTTGATTATCTGGTTCAGGTGTTTGATTAGGGTTGGAACTAAACTTTGCAGGACACTGGCACTCCAGGACCGATGTTGCATATCCTTACACTATTGTATTTCTGTACCTAAAAACTTGCATTAGCCCCCAATTTATTTATCTTTCTTCAACTCAGTATTTTATGTATGCTGGTTCATTTTTTATTTGTTACTATTTTACTGCGTACTGTTCATTTGTCTTTAATAGTGATTAAACTTTATTAGCTATGCTGCCCGCTTTTGATGTGATATCAAAGAAGTACTTAGAAGTGTACTTTAAATAATACGTGTTCTTTAATTAATGGGTCATTCTGTGTCAAATCACCCAAATTTCAAAATTTTTTCACCAGCTCAAATTTTAGATTTTGCTAATATTTTTTCTGAAGAAAGATACAAATGTATAGTGATGAAAGTCAAAATATTAAATGTCACTGATGAATATTTACTGAGTAATCCACTATTTTGTAGAGGGAGGTCAAAATGGCAATTTTCACCTGAAATTCTGAGTCAAGTTACGGGGGGGGGATTAACTTCAGAAAGATGGCAGCATCATAATGTTATTTTTACACAGAGATTAGCAGTTCTACTTGTAAAATCTGTTGACTTTAGCAATCTTTGTTGCATTATTTGCCAATGGTGACCATTCAAAAATGGGGAAACAGCACTTTTCAAGTTTTTCTCCAAAGTTTCCATGCCTTTAACTCAAGAAGTATTAAAGGGGTCATCGGATGCAAACTTTTTCATGTTGTTTGAACATTAATGTGTGTACAAATCTACCCTACAATGATAAAAATCCATGCAGTGGTTTTTAATTAATCTGTAAAAATAATATCCCCTTTTTGAAATCAAGCCGTTCTCAGATTCCTGTCATTGTTGCGTCACACCCACAGAGCCCGCTCCCACGATAGTTGATTGACATGAGCTCTTACCTCAGACCAGCTGTCACAGTCCAGTAACTTTCCTTGTTTCGATGCTGAAGCAGGGATGCAAGTTAGACAAGAATATCTCCGATTGAGCGATTGAGGTGTTGTGTTGCTGCATGTAATAATGAGCCCAGATGTCGTCATTTACTCCCGACATCTGAGCCGCTGAAGATGCAGTAGATTACATTTTTTTTTGTGAATGGAATGTGCCTCCCGATCTACATATATCCGTCTATGTTCGCGCGAATCATTCATGATCCAGCTTCACTTACAGCAGAAGTGTGTATAAG